>JAUIMY010000003.1:0-204795 GCA_033557855.1 Hydrochus callosus | reverse complement strand
ATTAGACTAGCGGTCACCCAAATTGTTAAACCCCATTGCAGATTTGAACATTTGAACAATTAAATAAGACTAAAGTCGAGTACAGGCAGGTAGACAAATGAGGAGTTGAACAAATTTATTCACTATAATAAGGCATGCTCAAATGTACCCCAGGATTGAGGCAGAAATTTTCGCATTAAAATCTTCCAACGTTTCGCATTTCCGAATTAGAACCGCTATAACCACATCACTGAACCAAATTTATGGCGCTGCCTTGTAATAAGTATTCGGTGCGCGACTAGATTGTTAATAAAGAACGGCCTCATTAAAAAGATGTTTCTTCTTTTATGAAAATTATTATTAATTCAAGGAAAACAAAATAATGAGATTAAATTAGAAGAAAGGAAAAATAATCTTTGTGGGGAATTACTTATAGGAAAATATATAGTACACCCACGAGAAATCGGTGATTTCGAGTTATGCACATAAATTTAATGGAAATCAAGTATACTAAATCAAGAAAAATCCTTTAGTAGACCTGCAGAGGCATAAATATCACTTTTCCATCCATAAGAGTACATTAACACGGGAATATAGTAGAGTTAAAACACCATAATAGCCTTGTTCCAACAACAGTCAGGGATTAGTCTCCAACGTCAGGATTGTGCGCAGTATCTATTTCGGGGCTTGTTTTCTGGAACTGCGCACAATCCTGACTCATCATAACTAATCGCTGACTTTTGTTGGAACAAGGCTAATATTACACTCCTCGTGCTCCCATCCCATTCTTTAATTGATAGCCGATTGAATTTATTCCAATTTTAGTCGGAAGAATTCACATACTGTAGACTAAAGTAACTGCAGACGCTTCAACCGAAATGTTGAACTGACTCCAAAAATCACCCTTCTTAGAACCAGAAATTTGACTTCGACCATTAGAGATGAGTGTAATATAAAGGCAGATACAAATTACCAATAACACATCTCTAACTGGTTGTAAACAGATTTTGAAAATTGAGAAACCCAGAATAATTCTTCGTCTTTACACATTTCAAGAAAAAATGTGTATTGTCTGAAATAACTGAAAAAAAACAGTCTTGAGCCGACATGTTCCACCCTGTTGTGTCTTTGCGTGTAAAGAATAGGGTGTAATGTGAGTTGCGTTCGAGCCCGTCACATTATTATACTCTTCAATACGAAGCTTTAAAAGAGTATAATATATTCGTCATGCTGTATTTAACACCCCTTAAAAATCCGATTCCAAAAATTGATATTCATCCGTCCGTCCGTCTATTCCAGATTTTGTCAGAACGGTACAAGGTGTATTTTTCGAGATATCGACTTGATTTTTTTGCTTGTACATCTCTCAGTAAGAAAAAATGTTATCGCTGTTGTCGTATTTTGGAAAAATGGAAAGTGACATATGAAATTAACATGTCTCGAAGTTTGAAATTTTCGAAAAATTGTATTGTGATAAAATGTGTAAAAAACACTGATTAATTTTTGTACTAAATATTTTTTGTAAAATCGATCACTTCCACATCCAAGTAACGTAGAGAGGCTGACACTGTGCCCCCATCCAGATTGTCAGCGTTGTATATGTATATAATATCTAGCTATGATAACGGATTATTTCCAAATCTGAGTCTGAAAATTTTCTATTCATCTGTTTTGAAGAGTATTTAATAAAGGTGAAAATCGCTTTTATAAATATTGACTTAAAAGCGAAAATGCACCTATAGGTTAGGTTCTCGCTTGTTTTTATTACATCGAGCGTCCAAGTTGAAAGACTCTGCAGTATTCGCGACTTGCATGTAATATTTTCTATGATTTTTTTCGATTGACCGAATAGACATTTTTTTCACTTTTCTTTCTTTTGGCTCAATTCATTCTAGTTTTTGAGATATTGATTTTCAAAGTAGTCAAATCCCTCCACCCCCTGTGTAACCCACAAACCGACGTATGCTGCAAAATCACCTAACTTCACAATAAATCGGCGGTGTCGCCATGATTATTTGACCAATCAGCGTGTAGCATTAGCTGTGCCTCTGTTGTTTAGAACAGTGAAAACCTAACCTGGATTGCTGTCCTGTGAAATGGACAACACCTATATACCAAATAACCGTGACGTCAAAATAGACTTTGTTGATTAACTTAATACTTGTCATTTCCAATAATTAAAAAAAAATAGATTCAATTATTAGAACTTATAAATAATTTATAAATTTCAAATTGAGTGTTTTCTAACCTTCTTCATCGATTCTACATATTAGAATTGAAATCTCTCCCGCATGCAAGTCGTCCATTGATAGCTCAAGTTGTAGGTATACCAAAAGCATGTAGGTACTTTGCAGTATTGCGCAATTTACAAATTATATTATAAAGGTAATGGTTGGCGTTTTATTTTCGGGAAATGGAAATCTAAGTTTCAAATTCTCTGTTATTTATTTTTCAATCATACTCTTACAGTACAATTGAGGATTTAACAGTAGTTAGCGGCCATATGGATTAGGCATACCTAAATGATTTCTCTCTTCTTCTGCGGGAGTAGCTGTTGCTGTAAAGTAATTGAAAATTTTCTTGAATAGTTGATTCGTAAACATAATAAACTAAAGCTTGGTGAATTCAACCTTGCGCTCGAGGCGGACCCGAGCTCCAACAGTACACTGCCGCCTGATTGGTCAAGGCAGTGAACAAAATTGGGATGCGGTACTGTAGTTGGTTGCGCATTCCCCCCTCACAATAACAGTGTTTGATGGAAGGGGTACTCCCGAGCGCAAGGTTAAATTCACCAAGCTTTAGCTCCACCGAAAGGAATTTGTAGGGGCGGTCCCTAAAAACAGTCGGCTACAAAACCGTCTGTCAATTTCACCGTCATATGGAAATTTAACTCCTCAAAAATGCTAACCGGGGCAGCCTTCTTCATATGCCTACTGCCATAATTGGGAATACTCCTGATTAATTCAGAGGAGACCCTCACACAGGTCTGACAAAAAATTGAGAAGATAAAAGGAAGAGGTGGAACGGATCTAAGCACATTTTACTTCAATCATTCTTCCTATTTGTATCCACCCGCTTCAGTATAGCTTCTATTCAATTTCACCGAAATACTCAGATATTGGATTACTGCAATGCTTAGCGGTTTGCAAATCCTCCGCTCCCACAGTAAGATTATAAACCTAGAATTCCGCTCATTACCTACCTTACGTGAGGGATGTAGATATCCGAAGTGATAATATCCCCCTGTTACAAGCGAACTGCCAAAGGGCATTTAATATGGTAACCCTAACACGACTCGTCGAATATCTGGTGTTTACCGCTAACGAGGGCTTTGATTCGTTTATCGATTACCTGGTAAGCCATACCATTATGAGGCTAGAAGGGAATTCTCCAAAAGCTACATAGGTATCTGATTGATGTGATTTAATATTGTTACGTTTGATTCGCGCCATTTGTGGCGCACCAACGCAAACTCGCAACTCGCGAAATGGACGGATGATTGACGACCACTCCGAATTAAAATTGGCAAAACTTAAATTAATTCGCGGGTGAAAAACGAAAACGTGCTTGCAAATTCTCATTAATAACTCCCATCCACGGAATACCCGAACAACGGACGTCGTCGGGCGGAGCCCCGCAGACGTGCCTTGCGCAACAAGCAAGCGCCTTTAATCATTGTTTACAAAACTTCTAATATGTCAAATAATGCTGGCTTTCAGGGTTCGCGTGTGAACTCGTCATTTTCATTGTTCGAGTAAGGTTGGATGGTATCACGGCGAGCTGGCTTGGCGAGGCGAAATATCACGTCGTTGTTGGTGAGTGAGTGAGACGCGAGGTCCCATTATGGACGAAGGCTGACATTAGTGTTGTGTTTTCGAAAGTTTCGCCCACGTCTCCGGACGATGGGGGAGCGAAAAAGTTCTGGACGAGTCGATATCGAGAGGTCGCGATTATAGGGTGGAATTAACACCCTGTTACCACTTGAAACGGATCGTAATTCCCGAATGAATTACATGAGGGCATGAAGGGAAATGCTTCGCCAATCGAACACTCAGTTTAGAAAGGCGTGAGAACTTAGTTTTGAAGAGAACAAGAATTTAGTTTTGAATAGAATAAGAATTAAACTACGCTGCCTGTTGTTATATACTGAAGGCTGTCTTTGTTCTTGTTCATTGATGCGTATGAGGGGACTATGGTTGGTCACTGGCCGGTTACCCTGCAGTGCACGTTTCCAGGTGGTGCTCAGTCTGTAGCCATCATCTCTATTAAAATTGGTGGGAGTCTTAGCAATTTCTATTGCCTCTCTGATTATTCTGGGGAAATACCTGTTGTAACGAGCCAAGGGTGGGACAGGTCATTTTTTCCAATTACTAATTCTAAAAGACAACTGAATTGACTGTTTCATGAATAAACCCACTACCCATGTCGACAAGCCTCGTGGCTCCCATAATCAAGCCTCCCTGAACCTGCTCCTGATCCAAATATCCATGAATCGAGAAACGTCACGTTGACATCGAACCGCGTTGCACTGGAAAGGGCAGCTCATATCCCATGAGCTATGAAACAAACATCCTTGGAGATATCCAAGCCACCCCACGTGAATAAACGGACCAATCAGAGGGAAGCACGGTGACGAGCGAAACCGAATGACGATCGGTCTCATCACGAAGACCCTTGACCAATTAGGATAGTGGAGGGGATAAAGGACGCCGGTACCACGTGAGCCGACCGGCCAATCAGCACAGAGGGCGAGACTATATAAAGCGGGGGAGCGGCATTAAAATTCAGTATACTCCCGACCAGCCAAGCAGCAGGAGCTCCAGAGAATAGGTGAGGGGTCTTTCAGCATTTAAACGTGGTTCTAGGGAAGTCACACCGATCATTGATATGTATCTCGTTGTTTTGTCTTACATACCAGAATCGTTATTAAAAAGGGAATATCTGTTGAGGTGGTTGATACATACTGGTCATTGGCATTGTGGGACAGCAGACGTCAGAGAATGTCACCATTGAGACGACCAACCTACCTGACCCGTAGTGCGAGGCAATCAATCGTAACAAATATCACCCTGTGTGGATGCAGAGTTGATAGTGATTCAGGTGAACGACCAACCTACTTGGTCAGTAGCGCCAGGCGTTTCACCTGGGACTATCATCCTGTGAGGACACAAAGTCAGTGGCCTGCTTATTGGTTTCTCTCTCGGGGAATTAATAAGTCATGTAAATGGTATGAATCTACCCTCTGTATCGCGGAACCTCAGCTGCCAGGGAATATCACCATTGCCGACCAACCTACCTGATCAGTAGCTGCTAGGAAGGCAATCGTAATAATTACCAACCTGTGGTATCCGTTGTGCAGAGGATATTGTTTTACCTTCAGCTTACCTTGATAGCATATACCCAAGAAAGGGGGAAGGGAGTGGGATTTTTATACAGTAATATCTTTGGTACTAATACTTATTTCCGCAGTAGGTCTTGGAGGTACGAGCATATTGGTCCAGTCTACGCTGTCACCCGCATCCTGTCATTTTTCCCCAGCTAGCTATTTGAAATAATATGGACATGTTTTTTTTTTCTTTTTTGTTGTTTAATCAATATATGTATTAAACAACTACGGTGTTTCATTTCTCCCCTCTACTTTGCGATCCTGGGTACAATAAATCAACAACGTAGGGTAAAACTTTGACAAAAGATAACAGCCCCGGGTCGGGCTCGTCACAACCTAGATGAGTTTAAAGTTAACAGACTGGTTTATTTGAGAATCCTGATTCTGTCCGTTCGTCCGAGCCGAGTTCTCAAATAGTTCAACATAAAATAAATATTCCAATCGGGGAGATATTAATTAAAACTTTTCAAGCAATTAAACAAGACAGACGTTGTCTCAGTTCTCAGACCGCTGGTGGTCTCCAATTAATTTTAATGCTTAGAGAGATCGAACGATACCAATTTACTTTTTTATGGTTTGAAAAATTGTTTTATTAAATTTTATATTATTTTATTTAATTATATATTATTTTATTTAATTTTATATTTTTTATTTAATTTGGTATTATTTTATTTAATTTGGTATTATTTGATCTCATTTGAAATGTTTCCATTTAATTTCGCTCCATTTTATCTAATCTCATTTGATTGTATCCTCCTCAATTGCCATCGCACTGTACTGAATGTGAAACGGGCTTCACCCTAAAACCAACAGCCTCAGTCGGACCCCGCGATGAA
Organism: Hydrochus callosus; assembly: GCA_033557855.1. Taxonomy (NCBI): domain Eukaryota; kingdom Metazoa; phylum Arthropoda; class Insecta; order Coleoptera; family Hydrochidae; genus Hydrochus; species Hydrochus callosus. Next base: position 198,594 of record JAUIMY010000003.1, on the reverse strand, counting down.
ATCGCCCAAAACACATAACGCACGCCTAAGTGCACGGTTTCAGGACGACAATGGGAAAGTTGTAGCTGAAAAGCTATAGTTATAGCTCGGAAAATTGTTTGAAATAAATTCCAGCCCGGAAGTGTGACAAATAAAAGCGCTGGAACGAATGGCCGAATTTTTATGTTCCTCCTCTGCTTCCTTCCCGCCCGTACTCCCGTTGCCTGTGCCATTGCGCTCGTGAAAATGGAACGGTCATCCGAAGCAATTTATGTCAGCAAAAAAGTATCTGAAAGTTGTTCTAAAGTCTCGCAGCCGTTCCACTGCCAATTCAATTCGATTTAGTGCGTCCAGGCGGAAGAAATCCTGTTGAGTTTAAAGTGTAATTTAAAGTAATTTACTCGAATTAAACTGAACTCATTCATTTTTCATTTATTCCTCTCATTCTCTTATAGATATAAATATTCATTATGTTCATAAAACTTCGGAAATTAGATGTTTGGTGCTTCTCGATCAGTTCCCTAACGGACCTCACAGCCGGGACTTGCCGGTGACTTTGGATCTGGCGCAGGTAGGGGCTCGTGAGACTGGAGTTCTCTACTGCGGTCCACTGCGCAGCTTTCCTCAGCGGCAAGTGTCGTCTGTGAGGTCTGTACTGGTATTTTGGGCGAGTTTAAATAATATTTTAAAAAATATATGATAGGCATTCAAAGGATCAAATGAATAAAGTGGAAAATAATGAATGAATAAAACAAGACGTTAAATGAGAAAATGGAGATTTTCAAGCGTGTCGAATAACTAGGGCAAGCATAAAAGTGATGTGCGGCGCCTAAAAAGTGGGGAATTGCCGTCAGAATTTTTATCTTCGTCCCCAGCCATCGCCCCCATTCCTGGGATGTTGTCCTTCAACGCAGGATAACGGAACGGTCATCCGGAGCAATTCATTCTTGCTGGACCCGAGCAGGAATAAAACGTATATGACAAGGGAACCCATTACCTGAATGCATCGCACCAAGATACCGTTTTATCAGTTTGGATGGCTAGGCTTTGAACTGTTTGCACTAGATTCAACGTTCCAACTCTTTTTTCGTGTCCCATTTGATTTATTTCATTTTAACCCTACTCGACCACTTTTAATTAGGTTCTTGTTATATCAAATTCATACACTGTTCGTGTCTATTTCTGTTATGTATATCCTATACGTCAAAAAGAACACTTCCAAAGATACCGAATTTCTCATTATAAGTTCCTCTGAATATTTAACGGATAAATCCAGGCTAGGTCCGAATTTTCCACCATTTTCCTAGACCATGAAGGATCGATCCCTCCGCCTGTCAATAAGTAGGAAAAAACTGACGCGCCCCGTATTTGCGATTCATATCGGAGCGTTCCGATTCATTCCTCACTAGGAAATTCAGCGCCTTTCAATCCTCATCCCGCGCACATCCAAATAGAGAATAGATTATTCAGGTCTACGCGAGACCTAAGTTGGGAGCTCTCAAAATTCAAATGGCGCATCGGAACGGAACTGAAACTGCAGCGGAAATTTATTCAGGGATACCTGGCCGTAGGGTGAATTGATCTCGCCGGTTCCACCTTAATGCGGCCACGGAAAACTGGGTTAACGCCCCACAGCAATTCCTTCCTCCTATTGATGGCAATTCCAATGCAGTCGCTAATCAGGACGGATGAGTATTAGCTGGGAATTACGTATTGATTCTGAGTGAAATAAATTGGGATGAGCGCATGCCACGTTATTCTAAACTTTAACGAGTGCACCTATCCATTAGTTTTGTTGTGTTTGCATTGTTAAGTACGTTTTTGTTTATGTTTAGGTTACTTAAAATGTACACCAGTTCAATCGTTTGTACAAGTTTTAATTCTGTTGTCAGTATTACAGCTTTTAAATCCGCACCGCACTTCGACTGCTTCCTCTCGCGTATTTTTGTAGTATGGTGTTTAACGTGTTTCGCAAATATTAAATAATATTATACCAACTTGAGAACATAGCGAACTTCCTGAATTTACAACGAAATTTTAGAGTGATTAAATTAAAATCTACATGATAACTCATGCACTTCCCCCCTGCTTGCACAACTTTAACTAAATTCGTAGCTTAGCGTGGCGTACATTTTGACGCGAATTCGCCAGCCACAAACGTAGAAAGTGTCAGGCCCTGTGGCCGTCGCGGTTTCGTTCTTCCCTCGTGCTGATATGCATAATTGGGATTATTACGGGAACGTCATGCTTTGCAGATGTCCTAACACATTCAGTAGGTGCACGACTATAAATGGCGTAATCCATCAAGGCTGGTGTGTACGCAGAGTAAAGAATAAGTACAGGGTGCGCCAGGAAGGTATAACGTTTTTAAAAAAGACTGTCACATACTCATTTTCGAACGAATTTCAAAAACGTTATAGGTACCTTTCTGGCGCACCCTGTACTTATTCCATAGATACTCTGTTATTGCGTTGTTGTACTGTACTGTATTGTAACTGTACTGTGTAGTAACCAAGACCGTGTAGTCCCATTTTACCTTGCGTTATTCTTTACTCCCAAACGAATTACGATAGCAACTTGGGAATTCGAAAAAGAATGAGCGCCATTAAAGATAAACAACTCAACGGAACGACGCGATGGCTTTTCAACTCGAAACCTAAAAGCATTCCCCTCCTGGCCAATTGTTCAGCCACGGAAGCAAAGGAATAACTTTGATCTCAATACACTTCGCCGGCGAAGGGATGAAGATCGCTTTTCAAACGCCGCTCTCTACCAACATTAAAACTTCTCTAATTCAACATGAGGAGGAGCCGATAAATAACATACAGACCGACTTTGAAGTTCCAACGCGCGTTGCATATCGGAGGAGGGTTGAGGGAAATCCGTTAGTTACTTTGCATTGATCAGACCGCATATGGTTATCGGATTTTCGGGTTTGAAAGCTTTGGCTGGACCCGTCCGACGGACTTATCCTAGATCGAATCAGTCTCGCAGACCATTCATTATAAATTGATGTCTGATTGAATGTGGAAGTAGGGAACCGGCAAACTTGGTGCTGGCTGACCCACATAAATTGCAGTTAATATGCATGCTCTGGAATACGTATCCATCTACACAAATCTAGGTTTATACAGAGAGTATCCTATTTAAATTAAATTAAATATTATCCTAGTTTTAGGTTAATGGTAATAAATGTCTATTTAAATGTAACATACCTAGTGTGTTATATCATTATTTATAACATACTGGAGTAGCGAAATACGAAATTTAATCGTTTTAGAGATGAAATTTCACAGCAAAAGCAGTCTAGTAATTTTCTCGTTATGCGGTTGGATTAATAGTTTAATAATTTAATTTAATAAATATAATATTAAAATAACATTGCCCCAAGTATGCATCATCCACTTGTCTCCCCACTTAACGAGACCGGAAAACCTAAGATTTCACTCAATTAGTCGTAGCAAATTGAGTGCATAAACTCGCCAGTTGCAAGATTTAATTACTGTGTACGGCGACGAACTGCCCAGCTAGCCAGTCATGCTCCGTAAATTAATTAACCAGTTTAAAGTTCAATTGGGTCGGCTTGGCTGCAAGTCATTGACCAAACTCCTGGCAGTCTGCACTTCCAACCTCAAGCAAGAGCAAATTCGCCGGAAAAAGTCAGTTGACTCCTCCTGAAGAGGGTCAAATGGTTTGCGCTTCAAATTCCCGCCGGGTCGCCGTTACCTGTTGACCTCATCGCGCCACCTGCACGTCGGCTATCGAAGGAACACTACAGTGACTCAAACCTCAAACGGTCGTTGTTTACTGTGGGGCGTGACATTTCTTCTGAGGTGTGCCCGAGTTTTCGGACAATGTTTACAATGAAACGCAATAAATTTTCCCTTTGTTTTCCAACTTTAGTGATATTTTTCGCCATAGGTGAGTGTTTTGAATTTTCTGGCTGGCGCGTGGCGTTCAATCGCCTTCTACTGTTTCTGAGGTTATGCGTTTCAAATTCAAATCGAACAGAAGACAATCCTTCGTGATGCGTTGCTAGGGTAATTAGGGAAAATTCGGTAAGGATGTAAACACGTTTCCATAGGGATTTCGGTTACCGAGAAAACGCGTCAATTCCATTTTTGACGGGATTGGTGGAAATCGTTTGTTTACTAGTTTGCACCTGTATCTGCCAGATTTCACCTTGACAGTTGACTAGGAATGACTCAAACTCGTTTTGTGATCGGTTTTTTCGTTTAGGTAATAATGCAGTTAATCGTTGATTATTTCCTTTCTTTTTGAATGACGCTGCTTGCAGTGTTTGCCTTTTCATATTTATTATACTCTTCAGAACGAAATTTTAAAAGAGTATATTGTTATACTCTCCAAAACGAAGTTTTATATTCAATTATATGTATACTATGGAGTCACTACCATTCTTAATCACTACCATTATTAAAAGTGCAATGTCAGGACCGCAAAGTATTAAAATATGAACTTAAATTTTGCTGGAGGTTGAATATACTTGTTACATATGTATGCATAATGTCTTCATGTTGAGCACATGTTTATTTTACCATGATAAGCAAAGAATCACTCATACCCTACACATTTATTACGAGTCGATTATTTTATGACTCAATGGGTCTATCCTCTATTACTATTTAGTTCAGATGATAAGAGAGAGCTCAATGGACAAGGTTACAGGAATTCCGGTTAGGACATACCTTATCGTCATCTCATGTTCATGAACCGTGAATAATTTTTTTTGTTTAGCTTTCCGTTTCTTTTTTTTTGGGTTACTGCGGTAAATACATTGCATTGTTGGTGAGGTGGTTTGGAGCAAATTAGTTTATAATTGAGCAGTGGGAATAGCTTTTTAATGTTCTGTAATATAACAGAGTTTAGGTTTTTGTGCGCTGGAGTAACAGTCCGTTAACAAAACCAACCAAGCATGCTTTGGAACACTGGGGTTGAGGGGTCTGCGGAAACCCATTCATTTTTATGATGGGAGCTGTCCAGGGGAGTACAAAATTAATTTTGTGCACTCAAAATTTGTAGTTAAGCCAATGTAAATTGGACATTCACTGAGTTCCCTCTCTCATTAAGAATCTCTTATTAGGAATCATTGAGTTAGTTGTCGGACATTTTCGTCCCGTTCTTTAGTCCTCTTTCAATAGAAAGGAAAGTAAACAACCACAACATAACCTCAACATGTTTTACAAACATTTTATCTGAGTGCACCGAACTGATGATCGCTGATTCGGGTATTTCCTACAGTTTCAGAATGCAGTTCAGACTGCAGCATTCCCTTGGTCATAAGGGGATCTTGGTTTTCTTGGGAAAACGGTCAAAACACACTCACCGAACTGAATGCTAATCATATGACCGGCAAGGGATATTGCGTCTCAGTTAGAAACGACTACCACACGAATTACACGTTCGTCTTCAAACAGGAAGTGCGGACAGGAAAGAAATGCTTCACTTGTGTTAAAGTGATGGTCCGAACGGTCAATGTGTTGGAGAAAATTGAAAGTAAGCATTTTAGGGATAAACATAGGGTTTTTCAAATGGGTAGGAATAACTGACCTACACACAAATATGTTTGATATGGATGGGTAAACAGTTAATAAAATCCACACTCTTCCATAGCGCCTTGTTTGAATATCCCTGAAGAAGAGGCGACTCTAGACAGAGTCTGCAAAGTTTTACGTCAAGACCAACAGCTCATAACACTATTCTCTGAGAATTACGTTCCTGTGAATTGCCGATCTTCACTGGAAGGCGTTTGGAATTTCGCTTACCAAAACACTTTTAAATTCACTGGCGAATGTAGGCATCCTGATGCTCAAATCAGATCTTGCCAGTCTGCAGGAAATCAGTTCTTGATCACCAATCAAAAGTTTAACATCACTTACAAGAAATGTCCGGGGATGTCGGGCACTTTCGACGGAGGTAAAATTAATCGTCTCGATGATTTTTAAGCGAATGTTTTGAAAATAAAACTTTAAAAAATCCATCGCTGGGAGTTCTGTATTGTTAACAACTGAATATTTTTGCAGCGGTTGAATACAGTTGCCTAGGCGATTGGTTTGTGGATAAAAACCACTATTTCGCTGTTGCAAACACCAAGGAATCTCGTAAAGACGAAAAGTATCGCTGCTTCTTGAAAAATCGCGATGACGATTTGTATTTGGGAGTGTCGATCACCGCAGAGTGCAACACATTAAAAACGGTCGAAAAGAGTCCTGAGAGATTGCACGTTACTCCAGGTAATTTAAGAGAACCGTACGTTTGTACATTCAGGACGTTATTGATTGTATAATAATTTGTCAACAGTGAAATCGGAAGTTGTGGAACCTGGATGCCGATTGCCCCAAAATTTCACGGGTGATTGGATCAACACAGCTAATATTGACGCTGATGTTGCCATAAATGAAACGCATATAATCGAAACTTGGTATCCAGACGAAGGCAGATACCGGAAGACAATTTACGTTTGTAGAGAACAAAGAGATTCTAGAGTTATGATGGCTCGACTAACTGTTGACGGATGGTGAGTTTTCTTTTCAATTAATATTAAAATCACGTCGTTGAACATTTTAATCTTTTAAGAGAATAATATGCGCTGGTAACGTAGCTAGTTTTAACAATGGCTGTATTCACAAAGCGTCACAATAACCCTATATGCTACAATTATTTACTATGCTTTAATGTCCGATATTCCAGCAATTGGCCTGTTTCTCGAAAAATACTGTTATTACTGAACACTTTTTTAAACACATCTTAATACTCTGTAACTTCTGGAAGAGAATGCAAGTGGAACTATCAATATGAAAATTGACATTTTTGTACGCTTTACTAATATATTGCAGCATTTTGTTCCGATTAAACGGAATAGTGTATCCCAAATAATCCGCTGTCCCAATTAACCAACATTTACTCTATTTTCTCCTCACAATAATATATAATAATTTGCTTCGAATCAAAAGCTTCTCCGCTCCGCTTTTTGATATCTATAGACTTGGCTGCTTTTCCCTTGGGAAGGAATGAAGGGTCGAAGGGAAAAAGAGAAAATCATTGAATGAACTTTCAGCCAAAAGGATTACGTTTGTTTCGACTTCGTCCCCCAACACCACAACATCATAAGGTACAGGAAAGGCTTAGCCGTCATAACCGACGACTTCTCAATCGTCTGTTCCTGGGTACAATTCCCGAATAGGGAAAAATGGAGATACGACCTCTTTTTAGCCAAAAATCCGGTCGCTGTGCGTTGTCCCGTGGCAGGAAAGTTCAATTTCACCCAACGAGGGGAAATTCCCTTCGAAACCAGAATTCTAGGCGGCGTCACTCTGAGCCCTCGACCCAATACTTACTGCAAACAAAACATCTCCGACTTCTCGGTCTGCGGTACCGAACAGAAGGAAATAGAAATCGACGAAAACTACTGCCTATCCGTCGACCATTTGGGTCGTCCGGTTGACATTTACAGCGACCCGGATTACCGGATGAAGTGCATCGGCTTCTGGAAGGAAAACCTCAAATCGTACATGATTACCTACGATGAGCTCGATCCTTTCTCGAAATACCGTTGCTGGGTTTACCAACGAGCCGATTTAAACAAGGTGCTCATTTCCCAAGCCATCGGGCCTTATTGCGATCTCAACCAGGACGTCACGTCCTGGAATCATACGGAAGGAGCTGCTGTAGCCCTAGAAATGGAAGAGTATGAACGAGAACGAGACCAATGTCCCATGCATTTTGATGACGGGTCGAATCCTTGGCTCGGTACTGAAAACACATTCCAAGTGTTCAATTTCGGATACTTTTCGAGTTCGGCCAGGAGGATCTTATCGTCGTGTTTAGGAATAGCTGCACCACTAATTTTACTTTTAATATAAGTAACACAAGGCGTTAGCAGGTGAATCAGAGATGAAGTATCAATCGATTTGCTTTAGAAGTCCGTCCCAAGTTTTACTTTAACCGTTTGTGGTCCAAGTGCATTACTTCACTATCTCCACATATCTTCACTAAATGTGGAATATCTGGGACGCCCCAACAAAGGACTGGAAAGGGTTAAAAAGTTCTAGTTGATACGTTATACCAAACTGTCCTTTATTTAGTATACAAATCCATCATGCATTTAGTATACATATCTAACATTAATTTAGTATACAAATCTTTTTGATTTAGTATACGGTACAATCTCTTCTAGATTAGGTATAGAAATTCATTTGTTATAAAGTCATTTTAAATTGATAAAATCTGTCATTTTAAACAGCAACACATGAGTGAGTTATGTCTGTATAAGAATCCCTCCAATACGTTTTATTTATCAATTAAAGACCTCAGGACAACAAGGCTCCATGCGACTCTTAGTTTCGAGATAATTCAGTTTTTTTTTTAGTAAAATCACATTTATGACTGATTTTAAAATTTGATAATTTTATTATTGGAATGATTTTTATATATGTAGATCTCGCATTTTAATTAAAGATGGCAGAATAATCCTTTAGTTGATCACACAAGTATCGGATTTAACTAGTATTTTCTAGAATCTCATAACAAAATTTGACAATTACAATACTCTCGAATCTAAAGTCTCTCATCTTTGCATATTTGCAATATCGTCAATGGACTGACTGAGTATTTTTACGTGCCCACATTATTATTTTTAGTTACCTTTCGTCTTGGCACAACGTATTGTGCCGTATCTCTTCTACTATCTATTTACATTCCAAATGAAACGCTGTGCGAAGCGTTCGCTCCAAATCATTCCATTTTTATTTTAGATGACGAATTTTAATTGTATTGCGCAATATTTTTTTTTGTAGGACATGTGTTCATTTTACTCGTGTTTAAATTTTCTCAAACGTGGTATGGGGTGGCGTGAACGGAACCACACAAAAAAATCACCAATAAAATTAATCAAACACCAAAACTACGAACAAACTTGGTGGTGATTTATTTCAAAAGGTTCAATTTTTAATCGCCACCCCCTAATAAATTGAGGCCATATTATTGAATGCGTTTATTGTATACCTATAGTGTTCATTATGTGCCTTCTAAATTTTTAATGTATATAGTTTTCTTTATCTTTATTATGTACTATTAAATACATTGCACCGACAATTTTTTAACAAAGTAAAAATAAAACAAACTTCTCACACTTGTTTCGACTGTTTTTGTTTCCGTACAAGTGAATATTATTATTGAAAACATGTCTTTATTATACTCATTTTTTCCTATAAAGGTTTTCACGGACTAACGTACACGATTTATCGAATCGTTTTCCTCTTTTTAAATTGTGATCAATACTATTTAAAAAGTTTTGATACCACTAGTTGCTCCTAACTTCACCATAATTACATAACCTAAAAAATTTTACAGTGTCGTTTCAGCCGAAGCGCGACTGCGCAGTGACCTTCAATACCGCCATTTTTATTTTCTTCATTTTGGACACTCGCACCCAACTTCACGTTTATTTACTTTCAGCTGTCAATTTAAGACTTTTTGATTGATAATTTAAGCTGGTAATTAACTCGCATAATGGAAGTAAATGTGAAAATAATAGTTAAATGGAGTGGAAAAGAATACGATGTTGAAATGACCGAGAACGATACTGTAGGGGATCTCAAGAATGCCATAGAAAAACAAACAGGTGTTAAACCGGAGAGGCAAAAACTACTTAACCTCAAATTCAAAGGTACATTTCAATGCCCTTAATTACATTTAGTTTGATTACATTTGCCGATTTACCATTACATTCAGTGCACTTATATACCAAATAATAAGATACCAATAATAATTTGGTACACAATAATTTAATCGTTTGAAGTTTGGTAAATTTTGGTGTACCTATATTTTGTATTGAGCGGTTAAACCTATAGGTACAATAATTACCACAAGTTTTCTTCACGATTTCTCTATTATAATGCAAAATTTATTTATGTTAACGCGTTAACTGCCGACAGTGCATTACCTTCTTATATATCTAATATATCTTTATATATCTAAAAGCAAGGGTAATGCTATATTTGAGTATGAGTCTTCTAAAATGTGGTATTCCATTCTATCGATGGAATGAGGCTAAGGGTAACTTGTACATTACAAGGTTATTTTTATGTTATACAGTATTACGACACAACTACAAAAATGCAGTGTTTTTCTGTATTCTAGTTACAAATTTAGTGATTTTTTTTCAAAGCGCAGTTTTTGTGTTATTTTGCTACATGAATACTCTCAAAGTGCAGTTGGGAAAACCAAGACACTTTATTATTATGATCTAAATTTTTTTTAAATGGTGTACTTTGGGAAAATAAAGCTTTGTAAGACATACTTTGAAATATCCATTCATCATGTTTTGTTATGGAGTACACTATAGCATCACTACACCAGTATAAAACCCCTTGATAAAGCTTCAGAAATATAAGCTTCAAGCTTACCTCCACTACGAAACGTTATTTATTCTCCAGGGAAGTGATTATGATTATGTCATGTTCATCACTCATTTTATATACTTTCAAATAAATAGATGTTCAAATGGTTTTGTTTATTTATTAAAGAAAATTTTAAATGAAGAATGAAATATATCATTCTCAAGACTATGAGATGTATTTTATAAAATTTCCCATGTATAGTATTCAGGTGTAAAAAAGCAAAGAAACCTATCGTTTTGTCTGAGAAGACAACTGACGTGTTTGAGAAACGTGTAAAAACGTATTTTACCGTATGAATCCTTTTAAAAGCAGACAGAAAGTAAACGTGTGTATTCGAAGGTAAAACTCCAGATGATGAATGCCGATTAAATCAGCTGAAATTAAAATCGAATTTCAAACTGATGATGATGGGTTCTCTTGAGGAGGACATCGCAGAAGTGAATGCTGCACCGACCGATCTGCCGGAAGTCGTGAACGACTTGGATATTGAAGATGAAGAGGTTGCGATTGAAAACCAAGAGGTTTATTTAGCTAAAATCGAGAAGCGCATCAAAGATTATAAGATCAATATATTGAATGAGCCGAGACCTGGCAAAAATCTGCTGGTCTTAGATATAGATTATACACTGTTCGATCACAGATCGACTGCTCAAACGGGATTGGAGTTGATGCGTCCGTTTTTGCACGAATTTCTTACCACTGCTTACCAGGATTACGACATTGTTATTTGGTCGGCCACTGGAATGAAATGGATTGAGGAAAAGATGAAATTGTTGGGTGTCAGCACTCATCCTGAATACAAGATTGCGTTTTATTTAGACTCTTTGGCTATGATTTCTGTCCATACGCCTAAATATGGAGTGATGGATGTAAGGTTTTACACTACATATTTCTTTCCGTTTTTAGTGTCATGCCATCGTTGAATTAAAAATAAATCTTATTTAATCATAATTCAAAATAGTTTTTATTACTCTCATGACAGTGGTATCGAAATTTTGGTGATTGCAGGTGAAACCTTTGGGAGTAATTTGGGGTAAATTCGAACAATACTCTAGCAAAAACACCATAATGTTCGATGATATTAGGAGGAATTTCATTATGAACCCTAAAAATGGTTTGAGAATCAGACCGTTCCGTCAAGCGCATTTAAATAGGGAGACGGACCGAGAATTACTCAACTTGTCAAAATATCTGAAGGACTTAGCTCAGCATTGCAATGACTTTTCTAGTGTTAATCACAGACATTGGGAGAAGTACAAGCCGAAGAGGAGGAGGGATCGCAGGAACTGACAGCTGTGATTTTGTAAATAAAATACGTACAATAAACTTTTTCCACAACGAAGCTGTCCATTATTATTATTTCATCTTATAACACTCAAATGTACATTAATCAATAAACATGAATTGTTATGAATATAATTGCCTATATATTTTCTTCCATTTGACGATTACAGAAATCCGCATAGTTCTGTGAATTTTTGTTCGAAATTAGCGCGTGTGACTATGGCGCCCTGAAGATACAGTGGCTGAAGAGAGAATCAGTGTGAGCACGTGCTAGTGAAGTGTTCTATCTCATCTGACTTTTGACGTTTTATCAAAATACCACAATGCAGGGAAATTCCTATTTACGAATGTAATGCAATAACAGAACAATGGCTTGCATTTTTTCAAAATTATTCAACGTCTCATTCATCAGCAAATATTCTACTGCCGTGGCCGTCAGGTGGAAAACTGCCGGAATTATAGGTTGGTTGAGCGTATTTTCCCCTAAATATCTAAAACTTTGGTATTCAAGTGACCGGAGATGAAATCCTCAAAGGTGTCGTGCTCGATACCAACTCAAATTTCATCTGCAAGTCCCTCCATAATTTGGGCGTCAAAGTGCAAAAGGTAGATATTTCAAGCAATAATAAACGCAACTCTTTGGTCTTACTAAATTATCTGCAGGTTTCCGTTGTAGGTGATAACATTCCCGATATAAGTAGCGAAGTGTCCTATTTTTCGAGCACCTTCGATTATGTGATAACTACGGGCGGGGTGGGGCCTACGCATGACGATTTAACAGTGGAAGCTGTAGCGGACGCTTTCGACGAAGAACTAGTTCTTAATCCGATATTGGTGGATATATGCTCGCAGTTTTACAAAACTAAAGATTTAAATAATCCAGGTTTCAAAATAGCCAAGGTACGGATCGGTCCGTCTTGATCAACAGGAATGCCTAACTGAACTTGTTATAGGTGCCAAAGTCGTGTCGACTAGTCTTTGGTGGTGAGAAATCTTTGGAAAAGCTCAAATACCCAAATTTGTCTGTGAAAAATGTTTTCATGTTCCCTGGGGTTCCCAAGTACTTGCACAAATCTTTCACTCTCGTCAAGGATGGGCTGTTTAAGTCATCGAATGTCTTCTATTCAAAAAATTTGTATTTGGATTTGAACGAGCACATCATTGTGCAAATGTTGAACGTGGTGGTTGCTAAATATCCGCACGTGATGATCGGATCTTACCCTATCGAAGATGAGCATTACAAAGTGAAAGTTACCTTTGAATCCTTCAACAAATTTCATGTGCAAAACGCAGTGACCACGCTGGCAGCCTTGCTACCACCTGGATCTATACTTGAAGGACCTGCAGATATGTGATTTGTATATGGGTTTTGGGTAATAAGACGAGAACTGAGTAGATTCTATTTATTTTTAAATATTAATTGATTACATAGTTATAGGTAGGTGTGCTCGTCAGGATAAAATATGGTATTTACAATGTAATAAAAATGGAAAATAACGGAAAGTCCTACGCAACAGCATCTCCCTTCATGAGTCGACGTGATTCCTCTCTCATCGAATATATATATTTTAATAGTTCGCATGATTGTTTGCTTACAAACAAATATCACTAATTAAAGTCTTAAAATATCGAAAAAATAAACAAGTAAAAAAGGAAAATTTTACATGTACTCTATATTTATGATAAAACCTTACCTAATTCTCGAAATGTACAGTTCTTACCAAAAACAAAACGGGCCGCTTTAAACAATGATTGTTTCCCTCTCCGCTCGTCCGAGCGCTCTTTCAAGGGCGGTACCATTTAAAACGGTCCGGTTTTCGAGCAGTTCAACATATTCACAAATGTACATCCTTCACCATTTAGTTAATACTAGGGGGTAGGGGGGTCGTCTTGAAACGTGAACAAACCGCATCGATAACAATAAAAATAACAACTGCAAATTTATATACACCGACAAAAAAGCGTAACTTGATTGGTCAATGATACAAAAATAATTTGTGGACTAATCGTGCTTCCTCCTAATCCGGGTCGGAATTAATGGCACAATAAAGACCGCATTTGTTTCCCTCTTCTAACTAAAATATTTATTGCTACGAATTTTCTCCGGGCGTTTATTGTGCAATCAATCTTCGCTCGGACTGCGAAAATAAATAGGGTGCAATTTCAGGCGATTGGTGTGTCTTTAGGAACTCGAAAAAGAACCGAATTTGTCCACTTTGCCGTGTCGCGTTTCGAAGGAAACCGCATCCAACGTCAGTCCGCACAGTTCCGGACCTGATCCTCGATAACAACAAAGACTAAACTAAATAGTTCTTGTCAGTATAATACTTTGGACATTACTACCTACTTTACTTTTTTCCAAAGAGAGAGTTAAGAGAGAATCGAGTTTCTTGGGTGAGGGGGGGGAGAGGGGGATTCACATGCATTATACAGGCATGATTAACAAATTTTTTCAATATACATTTTTCTCCTTAAGTTTCTCGTTTTTAACGCTAGGGTTACAGCATTTTGTATACCTACAAATCTCATGAAATCATATTGCCTCTATTGCTTTGCCATGTAACCGATACAAGGGCGTTTCACACCAAGAATCCTTCGCTTCCCTTTTATGTACATCGCATATCTTATCCTGTATATTTAACACATTTCCCGCCGCAGCTGCCTCCCGCGTCCTCCTGCCGCCGCCTGGGGCTAATAATTTATTTTACCGTTGAAAAATTTTGCTGACTCTGATTCGATGCGACCCAGGTCGTGAAAACATCGCTGAAACAAAGAGGACTGCATTTAATTATGACGGGTCCATGGTCTGTCCGGGCGTAAACTAAGGGTATAACGTTTACGGCAGTTATTAGGAGTGGTTGTTATTTCAAACAAAGAGAGTGTATTGTATTTTTATGATGAGGGTACGAAAAGCATGCCTGCAGTGCACATTTCTATGTGTAGAATCTTAATTTGTTTACGGATTTTTTTCGTTAAATCGTTGAATATTTTGTGAGGACCATTTCAGTTAAAATTCACAAAGTACAAACTTTGATTATTTTGAAAATGCGATTAGATTAATTTTCAACCTGTTGGAGTATATTTTAGATACCATCGACATATTCCAAAAGACTCCTCATGGTTGAGCGGTATGTAAGTCTCAGAATGATCAGGATGGTGTTGTTAAAATCAGTTAAGACGGAAAGCAAAACTAAATAAGAACGATGGTCTGTTATTTACGAAAACGGAATTGATTTGAATCACAGACGAGGGTACTATACAATTTTTGGTCTATGTTTGAATCGAAAACGACCGGCTGGTATGTCATTAGCAGTTGAGGTTAGTTGCCTGGGTTGGGTTCGGCCACACAACTAAACGCATGGGACTTCTGGGAGACTTACCGGCAATGACTGACAACGCACTCATTGCTGCAATACTCGTCCTCCCATTCTGCATTGGCAATGGCCGGATTAGGGCAGCCGTGGCGTATGCACGCGTTTTGGGGCCTCATTTGGCCCGGGCCCATGGGCTGTTGGGGCAGGGAGGTCGGCACGGTCGGAGGTGGGGCAGAAACGGGAGGGGAACTCGAGACCATTGGCGGACTGACATGCTGCATGTGTTGTTGCTGAGGAGGAACCTACAACAGAAAGAGTTTTGAGTTAGTCATGTTCAATCTAACTAATGCAGCAGTCTAAGTTACCGGGGGTTCGGGGGGCTTTCAAAGACTCATCGACCTTCCGACGGGCGTAGAATTTAGCCCATGGGTAAGAGATGCGAGATTTCGGCAAAGAGAACGGAATTCGGAGGATAAAATGAGATTGAGGAGACGAGTGGAGTCTGGAGCAAATGACTTGAATCTCTCGGCGACTAATGGAGTCTGGAGCAAGCGGATAGAATCTCGGAGGGGTACACGTGGAAAGTCGAACGACCGAGTTGAATATTGAGGTTATGAGTGGTCTGGAGCAAGCGATTTGAATCTCTGTAATACAAGTGGAGTCTGGAGCAAGCGAATTGAAGAGACGAGAAACAAGTTAAGTCTCGAAATAACAGACTTTAGCAAACGCTGATGATCAAACTGGTTGACTTGAGCTGATGAATTGGCGAAAAATGGAGAATTAAAAGACAAAGAGGAAAATTACGAAGAATCTAACACTTTTAGACGACGTGCAGAAGCTTGGTGGAGCAATTAAAGCCAATTGCGTTCCTGCTATTACATAAATTGGATGGGCTCGTGAAGAAAAACTGGATGGAAGTATCAACGTCTGTTGTTTGTTCGGTGCTATAATATTTGCATATAAAGTAGGTACATTGGTGGATAAGTGGTGTATATGGTTGGCGGGCTATGAAATAATAATTTACCTAAACGACCACTTTGCATAACGAGCCTTATTACAAGGCTGTCATTATTTTGTTCGCTTTGTTTGATTTACCCAAGAGATTGATTAATGCCGGCAGGTTAATTTGCATTGCATAATCGATTTATTTAAACGATGAAAATTGCGTAGTTACCTTCTACCCCGAATGCGAACACTTATTCCCAATTTATGGATTTTGAATCGGTGAATAATCAATTCTGGGAGTGTGGGGATTTTGAAATGCATGTAGTTTGCTTTGTTTCGCATCAGTTTTACGTTACAAAGGTCCTTCATAATTAGTACTTTCCCGATATATTTAGGATTATCCAAACTTGACGATGTGGAACGGAGTTCTGTTGCACAAGTGACCATATAGACCCAGTATCTCAATATCAGTTTAGCCATAAAGTGATGTTTGCGCTGTTTTAATTTATTGGTGGTAAACTGCAAGTTATGGTTGAACTGATATTGAGCAACTGGGTCACAGTTCTGCACATCTGTTATTCCAAAACCGTTGTATTTCGTTGCACTGCCTTTTTCTGTTTATTCCGCAAGTCCTGTGCATTGATTCCACAATCTTTTTATGGTGATTTTTAGTTTCTAACTATTAATTCCACTACCCGTTTATGTAAATTACATCACATGTTTCTGTCTTTTCGACTACCTCAGCAACCTCTACCATCACCGTCAGTTTCTGGTAATTTCACAGATCATTTCAATTATTTACACATTTCTTGGTTCAAGCATTATACTGTATAAAAAAATCAGTTAATACTATATGGCCGGCTAGCTCCGAAAACTGATCAAGCTGAGCTTAGCAGAATAGTCGATTTAGCTAAATTGGGACACAATGAAAATGTACTTGAAATAGGTAATAGGGTTTGTATATACTATTGTGAAGACTTTCACGGCCGTTGTCCATATGTTGATGGTTTGTATATTCTACTGTTTACCTCACAGGTTGATACGACCATGGAAAAACAGTCATGTATCTTGGTGGGATTTATATTTGAATCCACCATGAACCGGCAAACACCGTAGGAAATCCATTGGGAGTTTTCCGGTATTGCTTCTATACCCCTCAAATAACATAAGATTAAAAAGTTCATCCCTCACAGTAAGCCTAATTAGACAATTAGGTTACAAACATAACCTGTACTGTTCCCTGTCAAGAAATGACGTACATTTATGAGGTCTTGGCATGTGTACGAATCAAGCTATAACATCCGTAACGATGGTCACGGCCTACTCTTGAGGGATAAACTTTTTAATCTCATGTTTATAAAGCAACGGGTTCGAACTAACAAGTCACAAACTGCTGTGGAGCGACCAGTGGAGTATACAAACCGTAGTCAACATTTTTATTGGGGATCAGGGAGAGTACTATACCACTTCGATAGGTTCACAGCCGCTGTCCTAAATCTGGCATATTTGATAACAATGTAAAAACAGCGGATGTGAAGCTACCCAGGCAACTAAAGGATTTGAGGACACTCACCTGCTGCATATAACTATTACTATGTTGAGGGGGCATGTGCTGCATGCTCATGTGATTTGGCACCGGTCCCATGGGACTCTGTAGCATCGACTGGTGTTGTTGCGCTTGCGGGCTGCCCATGCTGCCCATCATGGGCGGCTTCTTGGCCATGGGCGGCTGTTGGGAGGGAGGCGTCGGCGCCGAGGACATTGGAGGCGATGGGAGCGTGCCTTGCGGAGAGTAGCCGCCATATTGCGGAGCCGGAGGGTTGTAATTGCCGTAACCGGGGTACATGCTCTCCGGCTCACCAGCGCCTTTGGATACTAAACTCGCCCTGTACGCTGCCAACGCCTTCAAGTATTCTTTCTTTGCCGCCTCCGTCTTCTTCTTATATACCTGCGCCATGGTAAAGTCGAAGTTAGAGAAACCATTTCCGTGGAGATACAGTGGAATCCCGTTAATTGGGACTAGACCGTTTGGTCCCCATTAAGCGGCTGACACGTATATGCGTAGTTCTTTAAAATTACAATTGCAGCACAAATGCTTTCTTTTGATTCTTTTTGGCTTTTAGTTTTGTGCACCATTAAAATGAAACTTGAATTTACTCTCATATAAATTATTCTTCAAATTGCATTATCTGCACCATGATAACTTTTCTCCTGAACAATTCAATTATTTTGCCTTAGAAAGTCACCAAAGATTTAGGCAGCAGCAGAATAAAAGAAAATTTATCACAAATGTTACTTAATTTACAAACGAGTTCACCCAATACCAAAAACGACACGATTGGAGTTCCAATTGTACGTTTGTTACTATTTCGCGAACAATGATTGTCTTAACCCCTTAACGTATATGCCCATAATAAATAATGTATTAATAATTTGCCCAATTGGACTGGTCGTTATAGGAGATGCCCATATCTGCCAAATGTCGAGACAATACAATTTTGAAAAAGTGAATCGAGAAATGCGTTTATAAACAGAATGCCTTTATGACACACCACACAAACACTGCAAAAATGCACCCACCAGCTAAAAGTTGCTAGAGCGGGCGCCCGCCTGGCACTTGAAATAGAACATAGCAAAATCAGTCCGGTTCCTTATCAATAACTTATGTTCAATTTCAACGATTTCTTGCGCAACTATACTTATAGGTCACTGTGGACTAAAATGCCACAATAGAACACTCCAATACCCCTAATCCATGGAAACACTTACATTTTTATGCTCCGAATCGAGCGCGTCCCACATGGACGCCACAATCTTCGACACCTCGCCGAAACTCGCGTTCGGATTCTGTCCTTTGATGGCGGCCTGCGTGTCTCGGAAAAAGAGAGCGTACGCTGAAACGGGCCTGCAAACAAAAATCCTCCAATGCAATAATTGACAAGCACCACTCATTAAGGCGGGCGTTGCTTCATGCCGAAGATTTACAGCCGACTTTCACGCCGAGAGCCGCATTCCCCGCGATAATTGTGTTTGCCTTTCCTCCGCGATCAATAATCATTTTCACCTCGACATGTGTATCAAATCAATAAAATAATGGGGAGAGAATGACCGTGAGTAATCCGCACCACACGAGCGAATTACGAGGCGCGGCCAGCGCCAGAAAAACGCGGACCCGACCCGCGATAATTCGCCAGGATGGAAAGTGCATAAGGAAACCGTCGGGGGGCATCCATTCAGCCGTGAATTACGCATCTGGAAAAGGGGGGGACCGTGGGACCGAACGGCCGGGGGGAGATGGGGAAAGCGGGAGGTGGAGAACACAGGAAGCAAAATTAAAGCAATCAATATTTCAAAGCCGAGGAATACATAGTATGTAAAAGAAAATTGCTACAATAAATCTGCTGTTACAACTTGTGCGCACCGTGAACGTTAGGTTTATGGCCCATATAAAGCGATCTCCCGCGCCCCTCCCGCCCCCGCGCCGCCCATTCCGCGATACAGACAAGGGGAAATGGCATTCTCAACATTTTAATACCGCTTAATAGTGTAAGAAAAATCGATAAAATCCCACCTCCCCGGCGCGCGTATCCCATCATCCCTCGGAAATTGCTTCCCTTTTTGCATACCTCCCCCGACCAATTTCATGTGTTTTTTTAGCACACCCTGTAAACTCGCTGCTCGTTTTGGTACTCGACACTCTCACTAGCGTTTTACTATTTTACATAACAATCACTCCGCCTGCACCCCTTTTAACATGCCACCTAGTGACACTATTGGAATGCATGTTATATTTCCATATTTCTTTTTAAGTACTAATTTAAGCCTCTGCCCGTCATTTTAGTATGGTAGTGACTCAGTTCCGAATGTGAGTCTGAAAGGTTTCTAATTACCTGTTTTGAAGAGTATTCGAATTAATTTTTGTGGATTTTTAATAATGTTGATTATTATGGAGTATTTTTCCGTAACAACGCATACTATAATTATTGAAATTCTGATGCAAACGGCGATAGTGGTGCAATGCGTCAAAAATGCTGCCTTGTTACTCCCACATCCCATTAGGTGTCCCGGTAGACTTTAAGAAGTCATGTACATACTAAAGAGTCATGTACGACTTCAACTTAGTACTCTTGGAGAATCGTACGGCCCCATTAAACTCCCTCTTCGCCTACTCTTCGAATCTCATTTCACTTCTACCCCATGCTCCCTGTAACTAACGCTGGGGGGGTGGGTCGGATCATCCCGTTCCGGATTTATATACGTGTTGTGTGCTGCATGTAACGAACGTAAATTCAATAATGGCTCGGGTGTGTAATTTATTGCGACTGACAGACGTTTAAGATGTCAAATGTTGCGCTCGCATATGAAGCGGGGATTTATGGGAGGGCGATATTTCGAGTGAATTGTTTTGCGGGGGAGGCGTCTGCCGCGGGGTGGCCGAATAAAACGGTCATTCGATCGAATGTTCGCAGAGAGACCGGATGGCAGCCTCCACAGATGCACTTAATATCCGGAGTGCTGCTTATTGTTTAAGTAATTAATCCGAATAACTTGCGTTTGAATGAACTTATTACACATAGTGTTTATTTTGGTAGACTTGCACTGCACTGAGGGAATTCACAAACCGCCTATTGAAATTAAACAGTCTAAAGTCAACAGCAAACATAAAATAGACATTGGAAGTTTGCCGAATTAATGCTCGAATTGCGCGGGTGCAAAAATGCGTAAAGGAAATATGAAATTTTAATATCAGGGAGACATAGAATTCTTATTTGCGAAAGACGAAAAACACCCACACAAATACAATACGGGCGTATTCATTTAAAAAACTCGTTTTGAATAATGCGAAAGCTTCAACGTACAAAGGAGAGAAAAGTTCTCATATACGTAAGACGAAAAAAGTCCTGCATACCTAAGAAAAGAAAAAAAACTCCCACATAACCAGACATATTGCCAGATGAGATTTCCCCCAACAAAAAGAGACGTAAATTGTCCTGAAACGAACGAATCTAATAACGCGACGGTGGAGGAAGAAACGCGACCGAAATTGAGAAGGAAGTGAATATGAAAAGCCCGAGAGTGGAAGGAACGGCGGCAAAAAATAGACATCGGGTAAATGGGGATGAGGTTGGCTCAAGATTGGGGGTAGTTAGTTTGGAGCAGGCGTTGTTGGAAGGGTTAGGTTAGGGTTAAGATGGTTCAAAATTTAAATTAAACTACAAAGTTAAAGTTAAGATGGTTCAAAGTTAAAGTTGAGATGCTTTAAAGTAAAATGGTTTGAATACACAAAGTTTCTGAAAGCATGTTCCCGAATCGCGATGATTTGAAGACACAAGTCAAGATAGCACCGCGAGTTCGCTGATTGCTAGTCGACATTCGAACGGAGAGAAGAGAGCATTGAAGGAAGACGATCCGCCTTTTAAGGGGTGAAGTTTCAAAGACGGAGGGTCCTGGGGAGGAAGGGACTCCGTAATATATTTACCCCACTCCGAAAAATCATATATTCATTTCTGGCGGCATAATGTAGGAGGGAAAATAAAAAAGATGGCCGCTCCATCAAGGAAAGTGGAGCACTTTTTTCCACCCGCTCCACCCCCTCCCCTTCACCGACGCGCCCCGAGACTCTGGGCCGCAATCAATAATACACGGTCCATTTAAATTTAGCATGTAACATTTTTAACTGTACAAAAGTGCACTCTGCATCTATTATGAAGAAAAATTGGAAATGCATGTTGCACAAGGGCCCCGCATCCAGCCAGTCGCTTTGAAAGCGCTTTAAAAATGCAGCCAGACGGGCTGCGCTTTCCGACAGGGGGGACCGGGTGGGGTGGGGAGCCGAACCGACTGGCCGGGCTCTGAGGATATTATATCCTTTAAGTGCGTTTAAAACATAAAGGCAATTTAAACAACTCAAAATCAACATTTTATTCGGAACTTTACGGCCGGCATAAATAAAGATAACTGTGGAGTGGCATTACAAAATATCAGAAGGGGGAGAGTTTTACGGCGTCACTTTACGAGTGTATAGATTAAATTTTTCTGGATGGGGAGAGGAACATTAAAAGCTCTCATCGACCTGGTGGAGTTTCCTGTACTCTCTCTCCTCGTTCTAGATTTAACTTCCGAAACCTCATTTTCTCTTTGGGCGAAGAGTACCAAATATACTAATATCAATTGATATTCATAATTACATATACGGTGATGGTACTCACTTTTGCGGCTCGTTCGGGTCCCTCTTCTTTTTCTTCTTCTGCACTTTGGGTTTCTTTTGGGCCTTTGACAGACCGGGATCCGCGGGCTCAGGAGATGGCCTTTTCATTCCAGTCATCTGCAAGAAAAGTGCAATGTGGAACAACCCCAAATTTTTCATGAATTGATAATTAATCTTCCATTTGTTGTATTAAAAAAATATTATTGGGGTTTCGACCAAATATCATGGTGCATTCAATTAATAATAGTAAATCCTGTTCTTCCGGGGTTATGCTTATTTCACGCGTGGCAACAAACGATCGCCAATTAACCTGATGTTTGCATTTTTCAATCGATTTGCAATCCAACAAACCGGAAATGGACCAACCAATCCCAACTCCCCGCCGCCACCAATATAAAAGCACCAACATCACGCCAAATTATTCCGTCCCAAAACATCAAAGCCACAATGCGCCCCGACAGGAGATAATAATCCGAACGGCCATTGGGAACGTCGCGACTGTACATCCCCCAAATGTGTTTTAATAACTGGACTTCATCGGATTAAATCGCGATGTTAATTAATTCAATGAAAGCCCAAAACTCTGTTGCTCGTTCCCCCGCAACCCCGAAAACGCGATAATGCAAAACAAGCGGTAATTCAAATTTAATGTAACACGCAATCAGCGACGCACAAATGTTTGTAAGGACAATAGAGCCACGAAAATTGGTGTTCGTTGATAGACGTGCCGAGGTGGAGGTCGCCACAATTCGAGTTATACTGAAATAATCTACATAGGATTATCCCAATTAAAATGCAAGTGGTTATAATCATTTGGGGGATTTGTAGGAACAGACATCCTGAAATATGCACTTTGAGATGCTGACTGTTGAATCGTGAACTACAAGAAACAGTGTTATGGACGAACACCTGGGCGCGGGAAGGGGCGAGGCGAGGCGGGGCGAACTTAGCATTTGGTACCATACGACTCCAAGAGCTTTCCCAGCGTAATTAATCGCTTTAAATAAAAATAATTCACCACAACTTGGTCGTGTACTTACATTGTTTCATAAACAACCCCCAGATAAATAGAAACATTGTAAGAGTTTACCAGAAACGCGTAGTTAAAATTTAACCCACGATTGAATCCATGCAAGAAAAAACACTTCCTAAAAATATGCTACCCTATTGTCACACACGCCCTCTAGATCGTGCATTTCCGAATGAATTGCCGCCCTTCCCCCGCGGGATTCTCCCCCCAGGAATTTAATACATGTTTAGCGCTCAAAGCTCCATAAAATCGAAATTCGGCCGCCCGGCCGCAGCCATATTATCAAATGCAAATTGGATTGTTAAATTTAATTGCCGATGGAACGGGGTTCGCGTTTTATGCGCGCAGATATTACGCTGAATTATTAACAAATAGATTATCGTAATTAATCCCTTAAAGCAGGGCGCAGGAGGGGGGGTGAAATTGATTCCGATAATGGAGAGCGGCGGTCGTCACGCGGCACATAAAACGCCAACCCTTGCGCTGTAAATGCAGCCGTTTCGAACGAAATTCATTACGTGTCAACAGGGGGGGGATGTTTTCACAACATTGCAGGCCGAATTCGCCAATTTCACCCGCGGAATAACACCGATTATTCCGTTCAACGCGAAAACTGCAAATTCCAAGAGTAGACATTTTCGGGTGTTGTCACTTTACGGTGTTCCATCCCTGATATGAACAAAATTGGACTCTTAGTAAGTGCTTTCGTCGACGTCTCGAACGTGAACATCATAAGCATAAGCGAAAAACTGGGATTTATAATTCCACACATAATATTAACAACACCCTGTAATAATATCGCTACTTCCACTGAGCTTTCATGTCAGGAGCCCGTAAAACGGACCGATAAATCAGTCCGAGTAACTGGCGAAATTTTTGATTACCGAGGCCAATTTCACGTTCAATTTCCTGGCGATTTGCATGAGACGTCGCCCCTCGGAATTATTTATTTCGTCCGCATACATATTCCGTGCGGTTCGAGTTACGTATGTGTACACATCATTAAGCCCGGAGTGATTTTCAACATTATGCATAATATGCATGGGCGGGAGTCAATGCCATTAGAGGAATACACTCCGTCATCCCTTATTTATGCATGGGGGGGATTAAAGTGCGATGGTGGAGGTTCGCGAATCCCAAACAAAACCGACACGTATACGTACTTTTTCACTTTCGTCTCGTTAAAGCTCGGGATTAGTGGGTAAGTGACGCGGTGGTTAAAAAGTGGTTAAAAAGAGGTTTTCCCTGTTTTCAACTCCTAATGTGATGGCAAGAAATTCAAAATTGATTTACGCGAGTCTACTGTATAAAGGAAACTAGAGTTGTCATCGAAAGAAACAAAATATTTAATTTTTAGTTGCTCGAGACCGTTCTTTAATCACAACGCCCTCTATCCTACTCCGGTGGCCATAATTAGAACACGGGTTCCACTCTTACCATTGGAATACACATAAATGTATGCCTACTTACCAGTGCGGTGGGGTATGTTCTACCACAACGAACTTTCCAGAAGCGACGCGAAAAAGTTCTAGCACCAACAAAATGTTACTTGAATGCTGCTTTGCCAATATATCGCACAAAATATGCGGTACCTTTGTATCTGCGAGCCTATGACTATATAAATTGATGTTGCTCCAGCGCAACACTACCAAATAAAGTGTGAGGTATGTGATAGCCCGTCACATTGTCATCGAGTTAACCGATAGAGAGTGATGCGGAAGTAATTTTCCGAAGCACTCACCGGTTAGTGAAAATTGTTATGTATAAAAATATGTGGATGTGTTGACACTCACCATTGCCGGATGCGGAGTGCTGTCATCACTATCCTCGCTGGTCGTGGGCTCTTGACCGGGTGCAGGGGGGCTGTTCCCTCTGCCTTGGGGATGCTGAGGCGAAGTCCCATACTGCCCCATCCCCCCAGGAGGCGGCTGCCCGTGGCTCATCATCATCTGCTGGTGCTGCTGCTGCTGTTGCTGCTGTATCATCAGCAGCTGGTTGTTGTGCTGCTGCTGCTGGCTCGGGCTCATCTGGTAGTTGGGCTGCGGGCTGTGGTACGAGGGATTCACCATACCGTGGTCGGGCCCCGACAGGTACAAGGGCTGCTGGTATCCCCCTGTGGGATCGTGCATGCCCATGCCGTCCTGCTGCTGGTTCATCTGCTGCATCCCCATCTGCTGCTGCTGTTGCTGGTAGCCCTGCATGTTCTGCTGCTGGTGCTGCTGGGGAGGAGGGGCTTGCTGCTGCTGCTGTTGCTGCTGCTGGGGATTGATGGCGGGTATATCGAACTCCTCGTCCCCGAAGCTGGGCGTATGAAACGTCTGAAACAATGAGTGGAGGAACTAATGCAATTTAAAGTTGCGGAGTGCAATTTACGGAATGATATTCAAAGTTTTAAAACTAAATAAAACTTTCCCCGGGAGTTTGGAGTTCTGCGAAGAAGTTGGGCGAGGGATCCCGACCGCCAAACCTCCTCGCGAGCCGAGGGTGGAGCGGGCGAGGGGAGCTCATAGAATCCAACGACTTGAAAGGGAGGTTTGGGGAAAAGGATGCGTCATGAGCAGAAATTTCTGTAAATAGCCTCGTTTGTTGCACTCCTAACAGAGAACCTCCCTTTTGGGGATTAAAGTCAGAATTGGACATCCCTATAGAACCAACACTTTTTTGGAGGCGTTAATAGAAGCCCATGCCATATAATAATGTATGTGACGACCAAAGCTCTACTCCAAATTACCAAAGAGTAGAGGAGGTATCAAAGAGTAGAGAAGACATACCAAAGAGTGAAGGAGATACCAAAGAGTAGAGAAGAGATACCAAAAAGTAAAGAAGAGACAACAAAATGTAGAGAAGAGATACTAAAGAGTAGAGAAGAATGTCAGGGAATAGGCAGACCACCCCAAAAACAAATGCAAACATATTCAGAAACAGGAGCGGCACGAAGAAATTCCAATTTTGCCGCCATAACTGCAATTTCTCTTTATTTACGACATGAAAGGTAAGAAATGCGTTTTCACCGAAGCGGAAATCATGCGAGCAATCCGATTAGAAAATATGCGGACCGCCTTCGGGCCCTGGAAAAATGATAACGTATGGAGACATTGACCGGTTCATTACAGTGCCTAATGACGAAGTGGAACGTGGTTGTTTTAATTGCGACGGAAGAATGCGCTTTGCATTTTTGATTGACAAGACAAGGAAGAAAGTTGCACGGACACGACTCATAGCCGGTATCTTTGCATAGCTCATTCGATTAACACGCGTCACGGTTTGATCGACGGCCAACCGATAGGCTGTTGTAAAAGTGAACGCGAGTGTTTGGAATGCGCATTTTCATAGGAAAACGTCTAGAAATTAGGCCTCGTTCGTTATTCCACCGGATGATCCGAAATTCGGCCAGTTTACTGAACGATTTTTATTTGATTATCTGAGTCAACACAAATCGTAATTCGGATTGGTTTAGCAGCGATTCAGGGACCCAATTTTTGAGATCATACGAAGAAAGGAGATTCGTACAATGTTGTGACCCGACGATTGGTCCCACAATCGGACAAACACACGATACCAAATTATTCATCACATTTTAATTAGGCGAAATAATAAATTTGGCAAACGCGCAATAAAAATGAGCAAAAGGCTGATTTATAATGTCCGTATAATTCTTCTTTATTTTCATACAAAGTTATGGGCCATATTTCTCCGCTGCCAAATAAATTACATCCAACGGGCATTCAGCTTCAACTCTATTAAAGTTGGTTCGGTAGGTCACCGCCGACGCGGCGCTGCCGTCGCTCGATTCCCGTTTCCGGTTGTGAGGGTTGGTGGGGTGTTCCGACAACCCTTCGGCGCGCGGCGCCGAAATGAATTCTGATTGCCAACTTTAAACACCGTACAAGAAAACACTCTCAAGGGTTGGGCTTCGTCGGAGGTTTCGTCCCTTTCGGGGATTTGTCTTCCTTTGGGCCTCATTTTTGGGATTTCGCGCGGGAAAATAGGAGGAAGGGTTCAAGGGGAGCGGCCCGCAAGCGATTGTGGATTGAACCCACAGCATAGTGAAGAACTCACAAACATCACTTGCCGGTAATCGTGGCTGCGCAGCCCGAGTCGCACCGATTCAGACCTGCGTTGAATCAAGGTCACCGGCAACTAGTGTTTGTGCGATATGGACCCATAGTTAACTTTTTGAGCGATAATGGCGAACAACTAGTTGTTTGGGAATCGATTCCATAAACTCGATGGCACAAATTAAACGAGGCAATTGGGCGAATTTAATTTCCGAACCATTCCGATTTATTGCCGATGTATCTAGCACACGGGTGCAGGAGTCGTTCTGATGATTGCGCAAGGGAAAAGTCGCACTGCCAGTCGATAGCTCGAAACGCCAAACAAAGATGCAATAACTGGTCGGCCCCATGAATTACCATCAATTAAACGAAATGAGTCGCGAGGGAGCCTCCGGCCGGTTTTTTCGTCCTCCATTGAGACCGAATGCACTCAGATTCATCATCATCCTCGTGACAAATCAGTGGAGGAAAATGCGTGATGGATACGAGATTTCGTTCGACTGGAAAAAGCAGAAGATTGATGTGTGTTGAACAAAAACCGCCCTTCGTATGTGAGTCAGTGGGACCGCACACGCAGCACGGGACGGCGAAGCGCGGTTGGACGGTTTTGAAAGGAAGAGGACAAACGGACGTGGATGCGAGGAGAACAGGTTCGATAGAAAGACCAAGGAGTGTGAAAGCAAGTCGAAAAGTGATAGATACACCAAGGATGAGCTGGTGGTCGCAAGGTTTTTGATCGGGAGTCCCAGGAGGAATGAGGATGGCAAGTTTGATAAGAAGATTGAGTGATTCACTCTAAGGGTTTTTGTTTAAAAATACCAAAGGAGTGGACGATTAGACCACTTTAATGTTTTTCATAGGAAGAGGAAACCAAAGCCCGAGATTATGCATAGTTGTTTTGGTGTATTTGACAACCAGACTTGCGCAAGAAGGCCATTCGATTTAGTAATGAAGATAAAACTGAGATAAGGCGAGAATGTCAGTAAAATGATTCATGAAGGAGGACGCAATTCTAAAGGCCAAGGTCCTAGTGGCCAGCTAAGTTTTAAAAAATTGTTCTCGAATAACAGCGTCATGGTACCTAATTCAGGTTACTTCTGGTAGGGTAGATTTTAAAGGACAGTATTACGGTGTCCATTCTGAGATTCTCCTGTAAGGATTGATGGATTTCCGAAAATATAATGGCAATCCTAGGATTCATCTGCAAGGATGGATGCCAAAGACCAGGGTTGTACTGACCACCTTAACGATCTTCGAAAAGAACAAATTTCTATTTCAAACAGTATTGCGAGGAGATCGATGTAATCACTGGGGTTGTGTTGGCTACCTCAAGACGCTTAACTGAAGATGAATCTCAAAGAGCGAGCTAGTGAAATACGACGTCAATACAGCCTCAGAGGAATCTGTGATGCAACCCAATGGTAGAGCCGATAGTACCCGAGCAGAAGATGCCACGACAAGGAGAGTACACATTCAATTTACAAGTGCATCACATAATTCTCTCCGGTGCACCGGTCGATGATTGATATGACAGGAGAGGCGAAAGGTCAACGGCCACGTGAAGGTCACCTTCGTCTAACGAAGACTTGTTTTTATGGCCGAGCCGTGGCCTTATGTAAAGAGTACTTTAATTCAATGGCAGCGGACGGTGCAGGAAGGGGCGTCGCGAGGGGAGGCCGGTAATTTCAGTTGTCCTGTTGGGTTCCTCGTTGTTGGGCTTATAATTTTCCTTTTCTGAGAATCGCTCGGTCGTACCGAGCAACCGCAGTCGTGGGACACGGAAACACTAGCTGGTACTACTCCATATTCATCGGAGTATAGGCGCGGATGGGTTTCACGTAAATTGGCGATTGTAACGGCGCGATCTTTTTCAAAATTTGGCGGCAATCAAGATGCAATTGGTGGTGCTCAGTTCCAACATTACTTTGATCATAGACCAAACTTTGATCGTAGATCAAAAATTATACAGTATCTAGTCTGTGCTTCGATGGAAAATCAATTTGGTTTGAGGGGGTGCTACAGAAGTACGATAATAATTTAGGTTGAGAGGGTGCTGCAGCAGTGACGTAATAATCGGAACTTCATACTTCAAAAAGGGACTGCGTGAAATATCCCGCAGAGACTAAAGTTAGGATTTAGTTTCCTAAAGGCAGGACGAAATTGCGACCCCCAAAACACGTCTAATAAAGTTTAGGACTTCTCATTCAGGCAAGTCGGTCGGGAAAGTTTGAAGTCGCCCGTCCAATTCCCGCCACCTTCTTCCTCACAAAGCGGGAATAATAAAGCTCCATTTGGCTCCGCCAGACTAGGAGCTGATTTTTCCCTCTGTTTTCTCATCAAACGTTCAGGCAAGTGAGTCCGTTCGCCCCGGAGCCTGGCCCGCTAATGGGCCTGCACTGACCGCTGGGAAAACACCATTTGCCGGAATGGAACACCCGCACAGGGAAATCGCCTCAAAAAGTGACGTTTGAATTCAGAGCGGGCCGTCAAAGTCTTTGCACTGTTCCACAATAGACATTCGAAATCGTCGATGCCTATGAGAATCCGCTATGGTACAAAGCGGGTTAACGGGCTTGATCTAATTATTCAAATAAAACTAAGGGGGTTCCTTCTGAGTTTAGTCACGCGGGTAATGCAGAAATAAATGAATACAAAACAAAATTCTGGAAAATCAGTGCGGTGAGGAGTCGAAAATGTTTGAAAAGTGAACACGTTGAAGCCAAATATAAGGCCAAGTCAAGTCTCGAGAAAAATTATGGCATTGTGAAGAACAACGCCTTTAACGTTAAAAACGACAATTTTTTCCAAACGAATCGAAACGAACATGATAAACGACAAGGGAAAAATACTCCTGAAATGATGGCGAATCCAATCTTTCGATCGATAACGTCGTCGCAAATGGCCCGGAAACAGTCAACCCAGCAATAAACGACCAGAGTATTCGACGGTACGAACCAAACTCACGATAAATGCACTCAGACACAAAAGGAAGCTCCGTGCATCCGGAAATTGAAGCACCGACTAATGGAAACGGAGATTTCTCTCCCCCCGGTGTACCTTGAAATATTGCTGGCATTTCGAGTAGATGACGGACATAAAAGAATATTGCGAGGGGAGGGAGTTGCGTTCCACCGTTGCAAGACATAAGGGTCAAGAAACACAGCCCTTCAGCCAATGATTTGCCGACCATTTGCGGGAAACTAATCGCTGAAGCACCCTCCGAGATGAGTCTAGTCTACCTGGTCCCCCCCTAATACCCAATACAATTCCACCAACACGATTACCTGAGGAGACCTTTCCTCTTTCCTATTAGAACAGCTGTTGTTAATTCTGATACTATCCGTCCGTCTGTCGTTTTGTACCAATACCTAACAACCAGAGACTGTTGATATCGGTGTGTGCTGGGATTGCATTTATTTTTTGATAAATATCTACCACAATTTATTTATTTAAAAATTCTGGGACACAAAACAGGCTAGCTCAATCTACATGTATCTTCAGCACCACTCCACGGAAGTATACGTCGGAATATTTTCCTAACTCTTATAAACGAAGTGTATATTTGGAATTGAAACAAGGCGTACCGTGGTCAGTATAGTCGGGGGCGCTCAATTAGGGATCCGGAAACGGAATCATGCAGTCCGAGCCTAATACCACAATTCGTGACAGTACAAATTTAAATACGACGTAGTTTCCTAATAAAACGTTGTTTAACTCAACGCAGTCCAAATGAAGCTTTCTAATAAACAAACATTGAAATGGAGGAGGTGAGCTGCTCATCCAACATCTGTCGCGAGATAACTGTAAATTTCGGCCCTGCTCATATTTTATCCTATTATCTGATACGCAGACTTGTTTTTTCTTCCTTTCTACGACTCAGAGTCCCATTCCTTGGCGCATATGGCGCAATTACAACCAATTAGTTGTCTTTGAGCCGATTATTTATGGCAGCGCCACACTAATACCCGTACTTGGACGGATTCGGAAAAAATCGTTTCAACATGACGCTTTCCTAGCGAACACACGAGTATTTATGACGCACAGATCCAGCGTTTTACTAGCAGTTCGTTTGGCGGGGTCGTTGATGAGGTGTTATGGTTTTAAACTCTTCAAAACGACCCATCCGCCCCTTTAAATACTGCAGTATACCATGCATTAATCCATGGAATACGACTAGTTATGTCTTTGATTTTGAAGCTGTTGAATTCCCAAATAAAACCCAGAGTGCACCACATAAGCCCATGTTATATCACCTAATTTGGAAAGAATTTCCCTAAGAGAACTATTACCTTATGTGGTGTAGTTTGAGTGGCGTTCTTGGCTTCAAGAGGCTTAGTGCCTGTCCGCATGACGCGTTTTCGAGGTACAGACCTCTCATTCGACACTTGCCGCTGTGTTGAAGCTGCGCGGTGGACCGCATTGGAGCACTATAGTCCCAAACCCCTCGTTAGATTCAATGTCACAGGCAAGGTCGGGCTGTGAGGGCTGCACATGCAATTGCGACGATTGCACGTGGACAGCGGCATTTAGCCGTATGTACCTCGAAAATGCGCGACTCGATAATCGACATGTGGACAGCCAGGTAGGGCACTATTATCAATACATATTATATCCGAAGTAATTCCGTTCAGAAAAGTACAGTACAATACAATAGTCGTTAGCAGGAGAGAATTGATTACCCTATCGCCCATTAAACTTGATAGCTCACCAAGCGAGGCATTTTCATGCCACGCGCATAAATTAAGAGTCGAAGTGTTACGACAATAAAAGCGAAAAGCTTCATCCCGGCAACATGAACAGTCTACACTTACGGTAACACTGTTCGCACTTAGTGTAACATGAACTATCAACACTTAACGTAACACGAACCATTCGCACATAGTGTAATTTGAACCGTTCACCCCAAAGTGTACAGTAATGACTATCTCCTTACCTGGTCTCCCATATCGTAACCGTTGCTTTGGAAATTCGACTGTGGAATACTCAGCGATAGATCAACGTTTTCGGCTCTCTGCAACAAAACACAACGTTAAGAACGAATGGATTTTTCAGTTTGTGCTGTCGTATCCGCTCATTGTTAAGCACAGCGGATAAATTTGAAAACAACACATTGCTATGTGGAGTTTTCGTATTTATCCCCGATGCATCGGGCTGTTTAATGGATTGAGTAGGGAAAATCGATCCAATAAATGGGAGAACGTCCCGCATTAATGGCTACAATAAATACGAAACCCCATGGATTAATAGATTCAGTAAATATGGGAAACTCGCGTTTAAATAATATGGGATAGCGAGTAGTTCGCTGTATGTGGGACGGAATCGAGTGAATCAATCAAAAATATTTAACGAGTGCTGCAATTGAACGGAGGGGATGATTGGGCTACACACACTTATTATTTCATCACACCAATCGACTTTTATAGCAGGTTTCGTTTACGCGTTTTACTGCTTTATTCTGCTCTCACCGAAATTATTACTTGATTGATCAGTCATATTGTTATGCTTTTCATTACATTTCGAAATACACGCGATAATTATCTCACCCTATTGTTTATTTAACGGCTAATAGCCACATGTTTTGATTTCATTGTCTTAATAAGTGTGGAATCGATTCACGATGGGGCTTTCCTGTTTATTGCGCAGTACAGCAGTTCGGTGACATAAAAATCCTTTAAAAATTGGAATAGCATCATAAAAGTGTTAGAAAACTGTGGTATAAAAGCAGCAACAACCCCCGAATTGTTTGATGTTTTGTGTAACTTTTGCACTGAATTGACGGCCATCCGCAAACTTTCCTTGGCGCATATCGTTACGTGTGTGGGCGCCCACTCGTTTTATACGTTAACCTAACCGAATTAACCTAATGATCTGACGTAGAACTTGATTTTTTTTAAATAATTATTGCGATAGAATAGAAATTAATGATCAAATGATGAAATGTGTTAGGATAAGTAGTAAATGACGAATACAATATAGTCTTTTAAAACTTGGTTTTGAAGAGTAATAAACCGCCCACCCACCTAACATAAAAATTTAATAACTTCGCCGATTCCTTAGAAGTGGACGTATTTGGCAGCAATCTCACTCTGCTTCTGTTGCATAATGCATCCATAATACATTTCCCTCCCAAACCCGTAATGTTGCAGCGTCCATGCGATGAAGTAGCGTTCGAACGCAAGCACCCATCCACATGCAACACACGCTGAGCCGGTAATGCTTCCTCCATGCTACGTCCTCTCCATATAATGAGGCTTCAATTTATAAGCTGGCTTAAGAAGAGTGCGGAGCATAATGCGCAGGGGACAGGGAAGAGGGCTACGAGATAATAGTTTCGGAGGTGGATAAAAATCGCATTAGAGCTTTAAAAAGGGACGACTAGATAATTACGCGCAGGGCCTCGGCACTTGGTGGGAGATATTGCCTGGGTAATTGAATACAACCGGATTATCGGGAGAAGATGCAGCGCTACTAACTGCATTAATGTCTGTTCAGCTCAGGACGCGGCCTCCAGTTTTGAGGCGGATTATTGTTCGAGAATTATTTGATGGGTGTTACAGAAATTATTCGATGGGTATTACAGAAATTATTTGATAGGTATCAGAGGAATTATTTGATTGGTGTCACATGAATTATTTGATTGATATCGCAGGAATTATTTGATTGGTATCACAGAAATTATTTGATTGGCATTACAGAAATTATTTGATGAGCATTACAGGAATATTTTGATGGACACTACAGGCATTTATTTGATGGGTACTACAGGCATGATTTGATGAACAATAGAGGCGTTATCTGATTGTCTAATCAATTTCTTTGCTTCGCAATTTTATAGCGAGGAACTATTTGGAGCGAAAGTTCGTTAACGAAGAAATTTAATTACACATGTGTTGTCGAAATAAGAGGGCGAACCAATGACATCCCTGGTAATTTTAACCTTTGCCTGGGCTCAGCTCGCACCGTTCGCATGCCCACTGACATTCACGGGGGCGCAATCGGCCATACTTCACAAGGAATTGGGGCGAAACGCTTAGCATTTCGCTGATTTATACACACGTAACCAATATCGCCCCCTCCATAAATGAGCCGATAAATTTCACCGACGATAATGATCTTTTACAGGCGAGTAATTACGGAACGGAACAGCTATAAACGCTTGATTCAGTGCGACGTGCACGAGCGCAACAGTAAAAATGTTGTACCGAAAAATGGGGTGTTGGGAGATTTACTGGTCGCTCCAAAGTAGAACAAACTGAATTGTGGCAGATTACTCATTATAGCATACGCATTACGCACAAACTCAGTCGTAAATGTCCCAATTCGATTAATGATAACGCAGCTATTGTTCAATCGAGACGTGCAGTTTATTAATTCGAAACGTGGGAATTAACTGATCGATACGTGGGGGTCGTTCAATCTACACGCGCGGGCCGCTTAATCGAAATCAATTACGACCAAGTAATGATCTCCAAACACCAAAAAGAGCAACGTTCCCTCGCGATGGCAGCGAAAAAGGGGTTGCAATTAAAGTAAAAAGTGAGTGGAAAACCTGGACCTGAAAGCCCCAGGTGATGAGGTCGAGATCCCGAGATCCATCTCCGCGTAAACCACATTGTTACGTCTGACCACCGCATTGTTACGTCTGACCCACATGACCACAACGATTAATCCCGTGACGGTGCAAATTTCGCGATTATCCCATTTATTCGTTCCACCCCATCGATCCGCGACAGGATGGCAGCGCATGTGAACGGAATAGACGGCGAAGAAACGTTGCAGTTGCATCGGGCAGGCGGGATTTTCAATTAAAAAGCCATTTGCGTTTAAAATTCCCGCATTTTCGCGAGAGGAAATTGCCGGCAATCAGCCGCAGGAAATCAAAAATTTCCAATCGGATTCGCCTGCTGTCCGACGGAAATGCGGCCGGTGGTGAAAAAACTGCGCCCTTAATTATTTAGTCGGCGCGATGCGCGATGGAAAAACCATCAGCGAAAAATTTGGGGATCATGGGGATATAAAATATTAAACTTTAGTCTGTTTGAAAAAACACTGCTGTTCACACAATAATCCCTATATGTTACTCCAACAAATAATAAAAACGCAAAGTTGGTTAATCTCCATCTATATGTAAAAATAAATACGTTTACTTATCCCCCGAAGATTTGGTTTTGTACCTTCCAATATTTAAACTTTAAACAAAGCTTGGTTTTTAAAGCTTTAAATTTTGAAGCTTGGTTTTCCACAGTACTCACTGCTTAAACGAGCAAGTACTTACATTTAAACAGGATAAATTGTACATGGTACAAGAATGCACCATAAATATTGAGTCCTACGTCTAACAACAAGAAGCGTTCGTGTACTTTCTCCTCGATTTGAATCGAGAGAAGCGACTTAAAAATCACCGCGATTCCGTTTTCGCGGCGATTCGTGAGAAAGTCGCCGCGGGAGAAATCCTAAATTCCATCGATTCCTCAAAAAACCCACTCGCCATCGGCAATTCACGAGGTGCTCCCAATTAAGCAAACAAACCCGCAAAACAATTCTAATTTTAATTAATATTTCTCGTCCGTTCGAACTCAACCCCAGTCCTCGACAGAACAAATAATTGCCGGAAAAGTTGAACAATGGAAGATTAAAAGTAAACACAGACAAGCCAGTTCCGAATTGCAGTGCCCCCACGTAACATGCACTACCCGAACAAACTCTCCCGTCCCTCTCGAGCCACAGCACCCGTCCGTAGGGCTAAAGCGGGAAGGGCTGCACAAGTTTAATCCAATCAACCCCCCCTGGGCTTCCATTTTGATTCCTGCGCGAGGCGCCCAAAAAAGAAACGAAAGAATCTCGTTGGAGGGGCAAAAAAAAGATTGAGCACCGTTCTATGTGCAGCAAACTACAAATTATTTTACAGGAATTTCCCTCGGATCATTCCAGACCAACCACACGAATGTTTCGTATGGTACTGTACTGCAGGGGGTTGTCTCCATTTTGGGGGGGGGGTAACGCATTCTTTTCGGGTGCACTCTCATTTGGTGGAAGGTAAAACGTTTGAGGTGATTGTCACTGAGGAATTTCCACCTATAAAATTACTAGGGGATTTCCACCCATATAGCCATTGAGGTGATTACCACCCATATAACCATTGCATTGGTGGGATTCTAACTCATGTAATCATTGAAGGGATTTTCATTCATATAGTCATTGGTGGATTTCCACCCATATTGGGAGGATTTTCACCAACCCCTTTATAGACGCTTTGATGCATCGCCAAAGGGAATCCAGGAATTGATTAGCCCTTCAGAATGTACAAGGCGTTTGATATTCGAATTAATAGCGTTGTTTAGTATAGAGCAAATTCCACTCGTGTCTTTTATGTTGACTGTGGAGTTGGAAGCCCTTGTGTGCACTTTCTCGAAGCCCTTCCAATCCATAGCACTTACGTTTCTACACCCTACTACTATTTGTCATTTTGGTGGCACTACCGATCTATTTTCGCTGGTTCTCCCAACCAATTTTCCCTGTTTTACTCGTCCCTCCCTCATTGATTCCCTCTTCTCTTGCCCGTTGTTTCTGGTGTTCCTTGTTCGAACATTCGCGCAGCCAGAATTTAAAAATCTAAATAAAACGACACGGCCCATTGTTGTCCGCCTTCCACCAACTCTTTATTATTATCGGGGATGGCCACCGGGCACCATTGTTCCTCAGATTTATTGCCTCAAACTAGCCAAAACTGCCCTGCTCGTTTGCGAGTCGTGGACTTCGTTTTTATTATGATAAATCGACGACAGCCCTTTATGAAACGGTATTTTTATGGACGAGTTGTATAATTTCGGATGTCCAAATTACGACGTACAGCACGAATTGTCTGCGATCCCAGTGAACTAGCCACTAACCCATGTGAACGTGTCGATGAGTTATGTGAGAACTATGCTTCTTTGTGCTAGTCTCAGTTGTCGAAGATTAACTAACTGGTGTAATCCATAACCAGTATTAAAGTTGGCTGTAGGTACTAATAAATGCTAGTCGTAGAATGCAGGCTAACTTTAACCTCACTTAGGATATAAATCTAATTATAATTCTTGTTTGATGTCTATGGGGTGGCATACGAATACAGATTACAAATTTCCATATTTTTCCATGTCATTGGAACCACATTGGAAAATTTCGCGTTGAAGAGTATAAAAAGGCATCGTATACCTGCTATATATGAGTAGGTACTATTCAATGCATATATTCTACCTCCATGCAATCGGGAAACCGATGACTTTGCTGCATAAATTTGGCTGAATTTAGAATGGTGTTCGTTATGTTTACTTTGAGGACATAATTTTTTTGCGATTTATCCGCATATACCTGTAATTTAGGATAACCCCAAAAGAAGGTGTTAAATCGCAAAATCTTAGCAGTTATTTTTGAATTCAGACGCCAAAAATAAGCGAGTAAATCTAAACGAACGAAATTGCTGTTCCCCAGTGTTATCTATAGCCAGAAGCACTTTTCAACCCACAAGCCCAACTAGTATTTTTAAACAAGTGCGCCCACCGAACCCCAAACGTGATAAAGATATCGAGAGGCAGAGGAGTGTGATGCTGCGATGGCATAATCATAATTAAGTATGTAAATTTGAATTGTAAAATCACAGTTATGCCGTGGAGCCGTAATGTAAAGCAAACTTTGCAAACAAGAATACAAATGCATGCAAATTAGTCCATTTTGCGATGCGGAGCGGTGGAAGGGCGGGCGGTGGGGGGTGGGAGGCGAAATCTATTTAAAGTTAAGTCTGCAAACGTAAAATCAAATCAAGATGGCGTATAATTTAACATGGAATCAAATAAAGCAGCCCGCCGAATGCGCCAGAGCGAGAGGCCGCCGAGTGGTGCGAAAGAAGACGGCGAACGAACGGGAGAGGCAGTTAAATTAGAAAGAAGCAGCTTGAAATGTAGTTTATAATTGAGTCGTGTCGATATCGAAATTGAAATGCGTTTTACTTTGGACGCTGGGTTATGGGGCTAATTTCGCGGCTTGATGGAGAGTGGAATTGACAATTATGCCATTTTCCCCATTGGAAATGCTTTTCTGATCGGCATAGATGGGCGTTTACTCTAGTTTGGAAACTGTGCGACGCGTAATTTCCTCCAACGTTCATAAGCAGCCCTTATACCTTACCTTCAATATAATTGTCAATAATTGATTATTAAACTTCCCAAATTCTAAAATAGTGCCCATCTTGTTATTGAAATTCGAATTCTGAACTTTTAGAGAAGCAGAATGTGCGTAAAAGAGTTCGATAATAGAGCTACATTTTCAGAACGTATTTAAGCAGAAAATACATGCAATTATTTTCGTTTATCTGTACCGTACCGCATATCTCAAACTGTCATAACATAACCCAAATTCGTACACATTTGTAAACAAGGAAGTAATTTTCTACGATACTGTTTGAGCCGATTCAAGTGCATTTTGCTGCGAAGATTTCATACCCTACAACTTCCTGTGTGGCCATGGTCAGAAATTCACGGCAATTACACTCATAGTCCCATAGGTGTATGGTTTTATTGCTCATTGTTCGATCCATCGACCGCACTCAGTTTATTGTGGTAGCATTAGAACAGAACGGCAAATTTTCCGAATTACTCCCTTGTTCACGATGACTTCACAGCGCATGATGACGAATGCGAGGGATAGTTTGATTTGCAATTTTTTTATTTTTTATCAAAAATAAATAAAATTTAACAACTAAGAACGATTTGACCTTGGACCGACGGAAATTTGGCCGAACGGACATTTAACCGAACGGACATTTATCCGAATTGGAAGAATCGGCACCAACCGAACCCAATTTGACATTTAAATGCAATCGCGCGAAAACATTCAGGACCCTTTCAATATAAAAATGTTCAATCTGTAATATGTGTACGCATATTTCAAGCTTTGTTAAATTATTCATGAACGCATCAAATATTCATAAAATCTTGGAGTATAAATCAATACTCGAAGCCACATATCTCATAAGCAGTGCTTATGTATACTCAATGCTCTTCTGCAATGTTTAAGGTGCTTTACTTAAAGCTCAAAGTACACAAAACAAAGCACACGTAAATTTTGACAGCAATTCTAACGGTAACCAATGTTTAAACCAGTCATATTGACAGCGGTCGATAAGACAGATTCCTGCCACGCCTAACCTCCAAATTAAGATACGCGCGTGGCTTCGAACTTACACTTTTGGAATAAACTGAAGTTAAAACGTGTTTAAATACCTGATGAGACGAGTTTGGCGATCCAGGAGTCGGGAAATTTGCACAAGAAAACAAGTAAATTAAGAAATAATTGGAGCGTCAACGGACGTGCGGTAAACAAACCGAGCGCTGACAAGACATAGGAATGAAGTAGACGTTTGAATCGGAACGTCGCCGCTAGGTGGCGGCACCGGTTCGGTCATTGCCGCCAATTCGCATTCCCACAGCTTAAATATTCATTATCGCGCACATAGTCGTGTTTATTCGAAATGCTAAGCCAAGGTTACCACAATACACTGGATATTGTATGTAATGAGCGAATTTATGAGGGTGCGATAGCGCGGCGGACGTTGTTTTGATGTGTTATGTAAATTGTGAAGCGAAAATAGATGAGCACTTGCATGCGGCGTTCCACATCTAGTTCCTCTTGAAATGAGTTTCAATATGGGAGTTAGAACACTGTATAGCCATAAATCATTATCGCCAAGTTGAATTTCCCGCTCGTTTTAGGTTGGTTTCCTTGACAAAGACAAAGCAACCCTAGTAGTCAAAGCATTTTTAATGGCGCGAAAAAGTTTTCTGTTTTGGAAATATTCCTTTGTTTTCGTGATTTTAAAGTGAAAGAAACGTATGCCATGGCCCGACCATTCCGGTCAGGTGTGCCAACTCAAGATAAGCGAGGAAATTGAACTTGGCGATAATAGTTTACGATGTAGTTACTGTGAAAGCTGTAATGATTGCTTCACTATAAATATGCAAAAAAGACAAGGAAATTGATATCCCATTTAATAAATTGTCTAAGTCTAATAACCATTTTCATAAATACATATTCATAATTGCACTATCACAACTGCGCAAGTACATCCAACTTTATTAAGGGAGCCCTTAATTATTACGAAGTAGGTCAAATGTGTTATTCTAAATAATGGATTTCAAATTCAATGAAATGACGGACAAAATTGAATCAATAATCATAAAAGTTTTAATATCACAAAATAAGATAAATTAACGTGGGAAAATAAACGTGTGGGAGAATGAATGAATAAATGGTACGCCGATCACATTAAATATGCTATATGAATAAACCATTACAAATTATATGAAATAGGAAAGTAAAGTGAGCACCGATTGACCATTGCGAACGTAATGAATTTAATGGAAAACTCGTATTGAGGTCGCAAAATGAATAAGAGAATTCTAATAATAAACGAAAAACGAACCGCAAGTGCGCGGAACGGAGCAAGCATCGCGTTCTGTGCCGTGTGGAGAGAGTCGGGCAATAAGATTCCATAAAACATGATCAATTTCGCAAGTATGAAACATAAAGGGGAACATTTGCATGAGAAATGCGAAACTCGGATCCCATGCAGAAGGAAAATAGAAACAGAATGGAGAGCAAACTCACACAAACGCGCGCGGGGCAAAGAAAACAGGTAAAGCATGGATTGTGTGCCGCAACAGACCATTGTTAATAATGAGATGCCGGGTTACATAATGTATTAAATGTAAATGTATCGTGTCCCGCACTATTTGAAATGAAAAATAGAATA
Organism: Hydrochus callosus; assembly: GCA_033557855.1. Taxonomy (NCBI): domain Eukaryota; kingdom Metazoa; phylum Arthropoda; class Insecta; order Coleoptera; family Hydrochidae; genus Hydrochus; species Hydrochus callosus. The sequence goes on along the minus strand of JAUIMY010000003.1, from coordinate 157,572 downwards.
TACATGCATTAGAAACTTTCACGGGAGTCCGTATATTTCGGAAAGTGAGGCATAGACTTCGCAATAAATTTGAATGTATTAGAGTGCTCCTCTTCCTGCGCGTACATAAAATTGCACTATCTCAAGAATCTATAGAGTTTCTGGTGGATTGCAGTATGAGCGCGTGTATTCAAATGCCGGGGGTGTTTTCTGAATCTTAGTTTCTTTGCAAAACTACAGATGCACACCAGTAAATTAATAATAAATTATGATAAAATTATTTTAGATGCACAATTTCATTTGCCCTTTATGCATTGAGGATTTATTAAGTAAAATTTATAAATTCTGAAATGCATGGATATTTTCGACGATATTTTCACGAGAAGTATTCGATACGCAACGAAGACGGTACCTACAGGTTACGACGGACTTTTAAAGGCAGCAATTGCTTTTTTGCCTGCTCCTCCCGAGTACTATGATTACATCTTGTAATAACCAGTTGTAGGTTTACAATAGGGAATGGAATTTAAATCATAGGCTTCGCGGGTTTTATAAATTAATGTAATTGGTAGGAGGGTTCTGTTTCTCTCTTCCACTCGACACAGATGGGGTGATTGCTTACTTGAGTGCTCCGAAGTTACGTGGATTAATGAATATTCCATATCTATCTACAACATTCTGAAATTAACACTCCACAATCTGCAATGCAGGAAATTGCAAAAGGTTGGCAGCTGTTCAGTGTTTAATTGAACTTTCCCCATTAGATTTTCGCTTATTGCCATCGATTCACATCGAAACGATGGTTGGGCATGATGAGAGGAGCAGGGAAACATTTCGAGTGTGGCAGAAGCGAAGCGAAGCGAAACAAACAAATGTTCTATCGACTTCAGTGGATTTAATTAGGTTTCGTCATCGAGCTGTTTTGTGGAAATTAATGTTGTTACTTCATAAAAATATGACTAATAACGTTGGTGAAAAAAGTAATAAACCGCATGGGTACGAATAAAACAAAGACTGATGATGCAAGAAATATGACGTAAAAAAATGTGGAAGAAAAACCTGATGTGAAAGATGAAATGAAGAAACCGGAGACGTAAAAAGTTGTACAAAAGGGATTGACATAAAAGGATGCACAAAAGGGATTGACGTGAAAAAGATGAGCGAAAGGAACCACTGAGGTGAAATAGATGTAGCAAAGAAACCACCAGCAGCATAAACGCGAAAGAATTCCCAATGAAAACGAAATTAATGCTGAAATCACAGTAAGTTACACCGTGCTGATATGCAACAAAAGGAAGCCATCAAGCAGCGAATGGAACTTGCTGACAAATCAAGCAAACGGTCCACGGCAGCGGCTGCTACCTAAGACACAGTAAAAGTAAAACGTCATAAAATAAATTAGACATTAAACCGAAACCAGACTTGAAAATGCGGCCTCGCCACCGCTAAACAGTTAGGCATATATAGGAGGACTTGTTTTTTGCCTAAAAGCAATAACTTTCGCGGTGGAGAGTAATGTCGACATGTTAAATTAAAAGACATTACATCGGCCCATTTTCCTGCAGTAAATCTTTTTATATGAGTGTTGTCGTTGCAATAAAGTCCCGCAAAAGTTCCGGCTGAGCTCTCAGGACCCCCGGCCGAATCATTAATCACCATCTATGCTTTGTCCACTCTGTTCGGGGTTTTATCGATGGGCTGTGTTAGTGTGTTTTCGAGGCGTCCTTTACAAGGATACTTAATGTCCGCCCTCGATGTCCACTCTAATGGCTGTTTAAAGATTTTCTTTTGGATGTTATAACGTTTTACCGAGTCGATTTATGTTGTGTTTTCTACTCACTTATCCTTTTTCTGGGCGGGGTACTGATGTGTGTTGCTTGGGCAATTTTCTATTCAATATCCTTTCCTGTTCCTTTTTTAATTCTTCCAGTCTTGACGACTTTGTTTGTAGAGTCAGTTCATAACCAGAATCAGAACGCATGCTCAGTAGTAAAACATCGACCAATTAGCTAATTCTTGCTCCATCTTATATTTTCCATCCTCTTTTGTATTAATTTTTCAGTCCAAATTTCTGTTAAATTTTTCTAGATATTTCTATTCAACTTTCTTTCCAACTTCATATAGTAGGACTCTTTTCCTTGCTACACACTGCAGTAGAACTGGCCAATGGGCAGGCATAATAGAAAACAGTAGCAATGGGAATACACAATGCCCATACAGTTTTCTGCATCTGCATTTCTCATATTTCAACATCCCAAATTGCGACCTAGATGCAAGTTATCCTTATGTGTGAATGTTCATTGAATCATTCGCTGTTCTATATTCAATCCGCTCCCATTCGATTCGAAGTTTCGTTACGACACGAATTAAATTACAAATCCTGACCTTTGCCTGCACCTGCACAGCACCAGCAAAATTGGAAAGGGAGAAACAAATCCCGAATAATCGAACTTCCCAAGTAAATTGAAAAACTTCCTTCCAGATAGGAAGCACTCCGGGTAAACTTTTCCCTAGAAATTGAACGACCCCCGCCGCGATTCACTCAGACTCTTGGCGCACGCCACTGACTTTTGACTGGTCGCAGCGGGGAAACAATGGGCCGGAGAAAATTCGATTGTTGGGAGAGGAAAAACCGAATTGGAAATTAACAGACACCTGCTCTCTTCGAGTCAATTATTGAGGGGCCAAGGCGCAGGTTCATTCAGTGGTCATTATCAATAATCATAACTTTAATGGCGAATTCGCCGGCGGTGTCCCGATTGTTCAATAACCGCATGAAATACGAATCAGAATCGAATCAGCAGTGAATTGGGTCAATGCATTGAGATTAATTCGTCACCTCGATTCGACTAAGCGCAGTGCAGGTGATTTTAGGAAATCATTGGGAGGCAGCATTAATTGAAGGAATTTTGCAATGGATTACGTGCGCTCTTGTTTTGTACAAGGGAAAAAACGATTTAAGGCGTTGAAATGGAAAAGGCCTGTATGGCATGCGTTTACTTGAGAACTTATCAACCATTCAACTTATCAGTCACCTATTTACTACTTTCTCAACAACATTCCGGTTTTCATGTCGTAGTCATTAATTCTAACGCTAGAAAATAATTAAAAGAAGATAAGGGGTTATAGATGGCGTGGCAGCGCGTTTATTTGACATAATTTACTCATAAATGGAATCGCTAATGGACGTTGGTGGGTATTAGTTGGAGATTTATGCTAAGCGTAGTTTTGCGACTCGAATAATTACGAACGGTACGTGAACACTGGCGAATTAGACTCGATCGAATAATATCCCAATAAATTTTTAGAACCTTGAACTGAAATCAATTCAAGTGCACACAGTTATTTATGAGAATGACCAACTATAAACTACACACTTAGCTCCACATTCAACTGTAAAGTATACACTAGACTGCAGAATTTACATTTTGACGTTTCGAAATAATGACCGATAATTATAGGGCTTATCTATACGTGATTCGGCGTTTCCCGTTACGAATTTCAACATAATCACCGACCAAACGTGAAAATTTCAATAAATATGCATAAGCGTTGTTTTTACGTGCGTTATCTAAACCAAACCTCGAGGCACAAATCGCGAAATTGAAAAGAGTGCAATTAGTGGAAAGCACGCAAATGACTTCCTGTTTCATTTAAAATTAGTTCTTTTGTCCCATTGTGGCTGCTCCAAGAATTGCACAATTCGCCGTAACGAGTGTAGCAAATTGCGGTCGCTTAAGGAGAAAAAAAAAGCGAAAGACGAAAGAGGGAAAACTTGCCCCATTAGGGTCCAACTTCGATCATAACGAAAACAAATCCCCACTTTTCTGATGAGACACCGAAAAATCACCGGCGGAGAAGTGACGCCTCAGCCCGCGTTCGTATCAGTGTCCTTGTCATTGTTTGACACCCGATACCGCGGAGAATGGAAAACCCCCCCAACTTTCCAAATAAGTTCTCTTTCATTAAAAAGTTCGGCTCCTCCGAACTATCGACCATCCCGGACGTTTCTCAGGGACTTTATTTAAAATTTACGCCATTTGTAATAGTCAGCGGGGGCTTCGGAAGTTTTCCGAGAGTAAATGGTACAGAATTTATATTGAATAAGTTCGCGAGTTTCCCTGGATGAATGGGCACTTGATTATCCAAGTTTAAATGTAATTGATCGATAAACCGGCTCTTTTGAATTTCAAACTGGCGCATTGTCGCCTGCGAACTTACGTTATCCAACTTCGGAGTGGGTTTTCAAAGCTGGCTCACCTGAAACAAGAAATCACGTATTAGAACATTTGAGCAGAAATGCTGTTCATAATAGTCTTCTTGCAACAATGCTAAATTAAGTTGCGTGCGCAGTGCGTTTATTCGTAGCGGTTGCCCGTCGTGCGCGCGCAACCTCCGTTATGACAATACTAGAGAAAGGGATGGATTGAATCTGCGCGCGCAGTGCGTTCGTCCGCTGCGGTTTGAAAATTTCTTTTTGAAGAGTATAAAAACTTCGTTTTGAAGAGTATAGTGAGTATAGAATATCTTGAATAACTTTTTCTCGTATGATGGCTACTGTATGGTGATATAGTGCAGATTAGTATGAGCGCCCTAAGGTATAAAACATGGCAAAGAGTTCCTCCGGGATTGAATTAAAAAAACAATTCTGTCGGAATTTTCTCACAACACAAGTCCAACAGAAAAAAAAAATGGAATTCATCAACTCAAATGGAATGGCATTCGTTCATAAGGAATAATAAAGCTTCCTATTCAAGAAACAGTACAAGTGGATTCCAAGGAGGGACTTTTTGTGCGGCCACCTCATTCAACGCTTCCATCAAACCCAACAATGAAGGCCCAGGTTCTTTATAGGCAATTTGTGTCCAGATGCAAATTTGATTACTGCTTCCTGTACTGCGAGCCTTAATGTAGGCGCATAATTCCCTTCAATTAGTATGTTTTCATTGTTTTTAAGGCATGCACTCGTACAAAAAGCGCTTTGCATAATAAAACGATCCTTTATTTTTCTGTAATTTGCGTTCCACATGCGAACGGTGTTGATATGCAAATCTCGACCTGGACCGGGTGTTAATTCGCGGTTCGTCGGATCCAATATTTTCGAGACGTGCAGTCTAAAAATTATTCCCGTGACGATCGACCAGTCTCGTAGTTATTACGTGGCAACCTTCTCCATTTTCAGGAAAATTTTTATTGGGAATTCGTCTGCAAACTACTAAGTAGATCATTTTATCTGAAGTTTGGATTGATCATTGTTTACTTGAGTATGTCTGATCATTTTAATGGCCTAAACTTAAAAACACACAATGAAAAATCATTTGAAAATATAGTGATTTTTTTAACAGGACCTGATTGGTTACAGTCATTCTGAATATTAATCTAGGATGTAGCAAGGGTGTAGTTTGACCACCAAAGTTTAAAGATGCCAACACACCGCATGTTATTTGCGTATGTTATAATCGATGTTTGGGCGACACAAAGAGACCCCATTCGCCGCAGTGATTGACGTGGAGTGTCTAGCCATATTGTAACACACCCTTTAGTGTGTTTTATGCCCTGCTAGTGGAACAATGCCCCGAAGAGTGTCCCGAACTGTACTCTTGTGTGCACTCTCTGGATAGAGCTCCGTGCATTGTTTGTTTTCAATATAAACACGTGCAGATGGCGTTTATGTTGGCAACGATAAAATTGAGTGCAAGGACTTTAATTGAATGAGCGTTAAGTGGCGGAGGATATGGGGAACAACACGTTTAATATTGTTCCATTTTCTTTGGAAAAACATCCGTCCATGTTTCCTCTCTGATCCGTGTTGTTTCTTCACCGCAGTTGTCAAAATGTTTTGTTTTCTTTAAATTGGAGTTGCAATGTTCTAATTAGATTCCGGGTGAAATTGCGCTCTGGTTACACCATAATTGCGGTCATACAGTAGCTACATGGTAATTAGAATTATTATGAACTATAATTAAGTCAACTTGTTTTTGGGCCTGTATCCCATTTTGCTTAAGTCATAAATAAATGGACAATGCAATAAGGCAAAACAAACACTGAACGTATTTAGAGACAGCACGGCAGAAACTACAGCTGGAGTTGTCGAAATATAGGAAATAAAACTGAATAAACGGGAATTGGCTTTAAACGAATGCAAATTAAAGGCTGGTGCACAATCAGTCGAAAAACCAGGTCACTTGAAACAGGACGCAATTACGAACGATTTACAAGATATTTCCCATCGAGTGCAGTGGGTATATTTTTTGAGCGTTAGCAGAATAGAAATCCATTCGTTCGGAACGAAAAAAAGCGGACCAATTACCGATGTGTAACTAGTTTTAGTGAAATAATGGATGTTTTTTAAAAGCCAATTCCAGTTTCCCATCAGTCATGGAGAGTTATGTGCGCGCAATCAATCTTCGCAGGAATACCCGGTATTCGCCTTATCGAGATGGAATTTTGTTTATGCATTCCGTGCTTATGTGGGAAACGGCTCGTGGAGAGGACGAGGAAGGGACGTTTGTGAATGTAAACGCAATTTCGTAATCGGACATGCAAAACGCACTCCACAGAATGGCACGCGATAGAGCAAAAGTAATTAAAACGGCCGTAATTAGAGTTTTATTAATTAGCGCGTTTTCGATTCATGCAGGGGGAAATTATATGTTGCTCCGGACGAGCGGACGTTGCAATTAAAGGGAAATTAATTGGATGCGTTTTGTCAGTATTAATAACGAGAATGCAGCAAACAATTCAATGAACAGCGAATTTTCGGCGAGCGGAATCTAATTTCGCCGTTTCATTGGAGGAGTGATGGATGTCTGGAATAACCGACTGCCGTACCGATCAATAACCGTACAGTAGGCATTTTCTTGTGCAGGAAGCCATAAACTAAATGTTCAAATCGTGAGCTCGTGCTCCGCTTCGAGGCGCAATTAAGCAATCACAATGGGAGAACGCCCACTCCAAAATGTGCAATTTTCTCATAATTTGACAATCGTCTAGTTGGGCATTGTACCATTGGCTATGCAGTCTGAATTTGCACTAATTGTGACTCAACTCCCTCTGCTCTGTGCTTAATCACTGGCTCGGGAATAGATCAATTCGAACTACCGAATTGGGAATTTTCTGTTGTTTGCGTTTCGCTTACTTTTAAAATTTTCGAACGATCCCCAATCTATGTCGATGTACGTAATGCTGGTGTAGGTACGTAATGTTGATGTACGTAATGCTGATGTATGTAATGCTGACTTACGTAATGCTGATAAACGTAATGCTGATGTACGTAATGCTTATGTATGTAATACTGATGTACATCAACGCGGATACAATGGTATTTGGGGCTCAGGTGTGAGGGGTGGTTTTACTGCAGGTGCGAGCCATTACAGTAATATAAAACCAAATCGAGGGTTTCGGATACAATTTTTCTTGTTCCGTGCCACGAGAAAATTCATGAGTGAAGTCGATCCGTTCTTCTGATAAAACGCGCGCCCCATTAAATATTCATGGGGATCGAGGTTATTTTTAACGTCGCGTGCTCCATCCGATGCTCGTAATTGAACAATTCCGTACGAAAAATTGTTAACATGTCAGCGCATTGATCACAGCGCGTTTTCTCTCCTGCTTGACCAAACTGTTAAGTCATTAACACCTCATTGTTGCTGCTTAAACTAGTTCGCTGGCTTATTAGCGTCGAGCGACTAATCGATGGAGCAATTCCCTATGAGCCGTGTTTCTCACCTTGTTTTAGTTCGCAATAGATATACTGCCAATTAATATCCTACGCGTACAATTTTTCCAATAAGCTTCTAAAATTACCGCTGAACAAGAGAGCGTGCACGAATTCAATTGGATCTATTCTTGGAACCTCTCCTGACGTCAATAAACGATAGTATTTTTGATCGACCCGCAGTAATACAAAACTGTTTCCTTATAAAATGGAATCATGCTCGTAACAAATAGAAACACCCACTCAAAGAAGATGGAATTATTTCTACTCGTAACTCCAACGTACGTGAATTTAGAACAACTAATTGGGATGAAAAAAATTATTGGCATTCCTTGCAGATTAACACGTAAGCTTTGTGTGATTTCCATTTGATTAGGATTACAAATGTGGGTACCGGAGAAAAAGTTTAATTTCTCCAACTAGTTTCAATTGCATCAGTGCATAACCAAGCAAGCAAAGGAATGATAAATGGCCGAGGCATTCGATTTCTTGCCGGTCATTTTCCCAGTTGCATAAAATACACACATACTTTCTAACCTATCAATATATTTCATTATTAACAAGACGGCTTTTTGTCGAACCCGCGAACTGGAATCCATTAAAAGTACAAAAGCCTGTTTCTGGTCGTGCATACGGCATTATCCCGCAAAGAATTCTAATTATATAACCCGCTCCTAACCGGCTCTTGGGGGGAGAAAAATTATCTCCAACAATTCCGGCTTTCAGCCACAGAAACTCCCCTCTGTGTATCGATTACGTAACTACAACAGGGGGATGGAATGTAGTATAGGTTTCCCAACCCCCATACCCTCAAACCCCCTCCTTCCCACCCCAGTTCACCATTCCCGCGTTTCCATCCCTACGTCCCACCCCATTTTGCAACCCCTTCCGAGTACCACCCACAAGTCACTAACCCCGCGTCCAATTTCCAGATCTTCCAGCACATTTACCCTTTTCCATGCATTACTCCCTTCATTCACTTTCCTCCTCCACCCATTATCAGGCTCAATTTCCATTTCCAGTTCCATAATGTACGTAGGCACTGTTCATCTGCAGTTTCAAATTATACACCCATCAACTTCAACAACACTAAACTCAACATCTACATTTTCATATCTCTGTTCAATGTTTTAGTTTCACACACAGCTCTGCATCAACACTTTCATATCTCTGTTCAATGTTTTAATTTCATACTCGACTCGACATCTACACTTTCATATCCCTGATGAACGTTTTAGTTCCACATCCGAAGTATCAACTGTAGGTTTACAACTACTGTTCGCCATTTACAGTTTAGGATTTACTTCCACAACAGATTCAGATCCGCATCCCCATCTACACTCCTCCCTAAAGTTCCCCATCTTCCCAAGACCACCCTTCCTTTGTAGCCCCATTCCCCTCGGCCCGAATCATCCCGCAACCCCACCCACAAAACACAAACCCAACAACTCTCCATTCTTAATGAGATTTCTCCGGATCCATAAATTTCGTTCCATAGCTCATTCCGCAACATTAATTTCATTGCTAAATACTCCCCATAAATTATAATATAATGAACAAGCCAAATTGCTATAAATAAGTTTCATAATTAAAATTACACAGGCGGAGCGGGCATTGGTACGAATCACAATATACGCCAGAGGGCTGAAGGCCCAAACAAAGCAACCGGGGTACAGAGCCAATTATTTCGAAATTTCACCTAATCAAACGCACAATTCCAGTCGCATTCAGCTACGAACGATTTTGTGGCGTTATTGCAGTTTTTAAAGCAAAAGGCAAATTTCAATCAAGCGGACATGTCGAGCCCCTATTATGCAGCATTTCCAATTTGGCGCAAATTTCGATACGGAATTAATATTCTCTGTGAATTAAGGGAATCGTGGATTTGCAGCAGGGCGGATTATTAAACCAACATACCAACATATTGATCAAAACTGCTTTGTATTTCAAACTAAGCTTTGTGTTACAAATATGTCGTGTTTCAAACTAAGTTTTATCATTGATTATATAGATGTATAATCAAAGGTTTTGTTACTTAACTGAGATTTGCATTGCATAACTAAGTTTTCTATTACATAACTAAGGTTTGTATTACATAACCAATTTTTGTGTTTCTAAACTTAGACTTTTCAAAACAAAGTTTCGTGTTCAAGACGAAATATCCTCCTTACGTGAAAATGTTACAAAATCATCCCTGCTCTAATAACTCCGACATTCGATCCTTTTTGCAAAACGGAGTCGGTTCGAAAAAAATTTAAACAAAAACCCCCATGAAAAGATACCGCCCCCTTTATTCTGCCCGAAATAATAGAATGTTTTGTAATGTTTTATAACTGCGAGGGTGCTCTTATAAAACTCCCCGCTCGTGATGTATTGTGCGAAGATAACCGGCAACTCTCGCCCTCTCGCATTTTCATTTCCTCCAGGCATTCGATGGAAAAATACATCTAAATACAATCGGTGCCTTTGTTGCCCTGTCGTTTGTTTTTATTAGCTTCCATTCGCAATGCTGTCCTGCCTTTATGAAATCCAAACATGCCAACTATTATTGAGAATATTACCATTTTTTTTACTAGACAATATTCACATAATAATCAGAAATTGAATGCATATTCATTTTGACAAATCATGAATTTTTAATCAATAAAGTATTAATTCATTTATGAATAATTAATTTATAATTTTTTGAATTACTTCGTTGAAGATAAGACCCAACACTTCATCGTTCAAATGAATACTTGACTTCCACACTCCAAAAAAACGTACTGCTTTTACTTCTACACCTCTTCACTAAAATAACATCTCCTTTCCCAAAGAAGGTATCTCACGTATTCTTCCCTCAGGTATTCCACGATCAATTATGTTATTTCTAGAAATATTGACCACTGCATCGCCCTATTGATACACCCTCTACTGTACCTATATTTATCCTCGCTTATAAATATTCGAGTCGAGAAATAGAACAGATCCTGGGTGGATGCCGATTCGAGGGAAAGCTCAATGGAGATTTGTCCAAGGAGACATTTTAATGCAAAGTGACAGAATTCACTACGAAAAGGCATCTAAACAAATGGCATATAGCTTGGTGGTCCCTAGGTGTTTGCTGCAGATCTGTCTTGCAATTTTCAAGCTGTAAATTCGATCTAGCCCGGCTGTCACTTAGAATCAGCAAGGAACAGGGTTGGCTGACGTGCGGCAAATAGCATTAGAATTACATTTCATATACATGAGGGTACAGTTGATTGCAGAAACGTTGCTGCTGATGAAAGTATAATTCGACGATCGAAGCGTATGTATGATTTAGTGTTCTTAGACGAAATTCGTAAACTCACTTGGGGATAATTGCACACTAATCTCATCGGTTACGTAGCGTTGCCATTTAGACGTAGCTACGTCCCTACGCGTAGGTTTTATTGAAATTATGCTTTGAAATGTGTTATGGATTTGCTATATTACAGTTAACTAAACTACATAAAAAATTTCAAGTGTTGGTTCCGTTCAATAGATCAGCAAGCTCTCTATAAAACTACTATATAACGTTCAAACTGCGCATATACTCATATACACACGCGCAGGTAGCCTTGCATACTTATAGAGTTACAGTGCAGTTACAGAATCGAGCCATTACTGTGGCTAATGTATAAAAATGTACGTCAGATTTTAACTCATCATCAGATTAAAACTCAAAGATATAATAAAAGCTCTCGAGGGTACATTGTTTAGTAAGATTACTATGGTGTAATAGTATATGTATTCTGCCTTGTAATAGCACTCCAATTTGGGAACACAATTAGAATAGGAATCTTCCAAGATGAAACCAAATTCGTGGCAGGAAAATTTAAATAGAGATAAGATTGCGTGTGCGAACAACAAAATACCAAGAGGACAAGTTCAAAACGTAATAAAACATACTCGGACAACAAGATAAAAGCGCCATCGGTGAATAAGGAGGCTGTAGAAGAGGAGAAGCGAGGAAAAGCGAAAATGGAGTAAGAAGTCTTTTATGTCTCATTCAAATTCGATTTATCGGCTTTATCTCTGGCGCATTCAAGTCGCCTATTGCATAAATAATGAACAAACAACTTTCACACTGAGCACTCGGAATAAATGCCTCAGACTGCAAGCGGATTCGATTACAATTAAACAGCAAACACTCTTGGCACTCTATCGAGGCTCGATTTGACACAAAATATGAAATATTCAAACGGAATTATGGCCGAGCACAGGCTCGTAAATCCTAAGTGGAATTACGCGACGCGAGTGGCTGCCTTTAATTAGATATTCATTGCTCTGGAATAGAAGGATATGACAATGGTTTTCCGCATGATTAACTGTCAACTTCCCGAGGTGTAGATGCACATACATATCCATTCGGAAATTGGCACTGAAGGCAGGGTTAGAACCGGTATATCGATCTCCTGGTAAAGATTCTGTTTGTTACCAGCAGAATAACTTTTATACGCCTAGTTATAAACTGCCAGTGCAAATTTTGTATAAATCTAACCCGAGTTATAAATGATAATTAGGTACTACTGGTAATCCTGCGCTACTACCTCCATAGCTGTCCAAGAAAATCCGAAAATCACATTTAAAAAATCAAAGGATACAAAAATGTAGTTTTGAGTGTGGGTGGATAATGCAAATGCAGAAAATTAGTGCACACATTAACGGAACAATGAAAGGTGCAGAGGGAAATTGCAAATTGAATGAAAATGGCACGAAAATCACGAATGGCGGGGAATAATGGCAAAACAAACGTAACAATGGCACAACCACAGTAAAGATTCGAATGAAACGGAATAATCGCAAGAGAAACGGATCAATTTGAGACGTGGAGATTAATCCTCGGAGTGAAGCTCATTAATTATTGGTTAATGGGTTTTCCTTCGTCCAGGATTTACGCGTGGAAAATTTCTAGCAAACAGAAATTTATAGCTACCGCGGACATGCGGAAGTGACTTATTTTTTATTCGAAATTAATTGGACGCGGATTGTTTTAATGGTAGCGCGAAACATTCCCATTTTTATATAATTCCCATGGTTTACAGTGCATATTGTTTGTTCAAATAGTGGCGCATTGTTTGCGAAAGGTTAAAGCACTAGACGTCGCTGCGGTAATTTTCTTGCCCATAATAATTCCATTGTGATCGAGTCAATATTTAAACCATTCAGTGGTTGTTGTTGGGAGAAATGCGAAATCACTTATACAATTCCAGCGACGCACCGTATTTTTCTTCAAATCACCTGCCGTCTTTATCGTGATTATATCTTAATTATTAGAGGAGTGATTGGGAGATTTCGCGATTACGTGACGTAAGGGATCGTGATGAATGAAGCGAGGGTATACAAAGCTTGAAAGAAGAATATAAGACTTGAAGAAGAATAGTGAGATCAAATTATTAATACAGTCAAATCCTTTCAACACAGTACCTGGGTAATAGTTGCACTTTGTGTGAAATTTTCTAGTAGCAGAAATATCTCTTAACAGTGGTGAACTATTCTAACATCAATATCTGTGGCATATGATACATACGTGTAATTTAACCATGACTACAGCATACAAGACACAACAGAAATTTTCTAACAGAAGTAGAATTTTCCATCATCAGTAAGATCATAAGTTGTTACCTTCAGAAAAAGAACCATGTTTTACTGAATCGAATACCTACCTACAGTTAATGAGTAGGTACTGCATAAAGATTTGGCGCACTGCACACGACAATTTTTCAAAGCATAATAAACACCAAGCAATAGGCAACTCTTACAATACAAACATGTTCGTGCGAAGGAGAACTTCCAGTTCTTGTGCGACACAATTCAAGCTCGGAAAATTGCGTTCCGGCGTGATGCAACAAAGTATCGAGTTTCAAAGAAAACACACGCGAAAAGCGATTCAAAAGAGTGGAGCTCCAAACATCAATTGGCAATTCGCAAATGCATCGCCTCCCTGCAGTGGGGCATTAAATAATAAACATCCGAGGGTTCAAAGGACTCCGCCCTCCTCCCCAAACCTCGGGTGGATTTCTTTTGAAGGCGAATAATTGCAATCTCTCCCCCTAACTCTCAAGTTTTTTTTTATGCACCGGGGGTATTTCCTTTTGAGGGACGAAATTAAAAACGTTTCTGGCGGAATTCTTCAGCACACATTCTAAACTTCCGAACAAACACGAGGAGACTGGAGTAAAAATAAATGTAGGAGAAAACGTGGGGGGATGATGAATTCTTTTGGGAGCTCGCAGCCCCGGAAGTGATTCTTTCTGATTGGGGGCGGCTTTTGAACTGATTGACTTTATTGACGACCTTGGCCATTGAACCGGGTTCACTTCGTTGGGTGGTATGGAGTGGGTTCTCGTTGAATGTTCCTAGGGTTGGGAGTTGGGTGGATCATTAATTTTAGTTGATTGTTTGTGCGGGGTGAATATTAAATATTTCGGGAGAAATTATATTGATCGTTGATTGTTCGTGAGAGGTGCATATCAATTATTTGTAGGGGTGTATGTCTATTATAGAGGTTGATTGATTGTTTGGGGACGGTGGTTCATAATTGTATATAATAGGTAGTTTTTGGGAGGCATTCGCAACTTTTCTTAGGGCCAGTTTCTCAATGTCCGGTTACCTCAACCTTGCAATTGACACAACTGACATCAAATTATCAAATTTAACCTTAAGGTTGGGGTAACCGGACATTGAAAAACTGGCCCAGTGATTTTGTTTAACTAAACACTGAATACTCCTCTATTAGTTCAATGAAGAAAAAATATAAACTTGTGCTTGACACGCTGCAAAAAGGAGGCCACATTAAGTCCGGCTTAATGAAATTCAATTATTTCAAACGGTCCCAGTTTATTTTTAGCCCACAGCTGGCTGATGAATAACTCGCATACTGGCGTTATTCCCGGCTTTATGATTGATGATTTTATATTTATGATCTATATATCATGGAACTCATTATACGAGAGCAAAAAGTGGACTCTGAAAAATGCACCTCGTTGCGAACGTCATCCACCATTAAAAATGTACAGCCGTTGATTAAAGTGGCCATTTATACGCTCCCCAAAAAACATTAGTTGCGAATAATTGTCCGACCCAATTTGCAATATGCTAATTTCCCTCAAAGTCATTCTAATCGATCCAGTGACCACAATTTAGCGCACTTAGTGCCATTTTCTTTGACATTCACTTCTATGCTAAATGCGCAAGATGAATGATATTATTTGGATCAAACGTAATGCTTCAACATGAAAGGGAAAGTGACGGGCTTGCAAACACGATCAAATAGAAAGTTGAATCCGTGATTGATTTACCGATGTGGGTAACAGATAACCCCAACTACACCCACACCTTTTCCAATTTGAACAATTTACGTTCGTAGTAATAACAGTTTATAGAATTATTATAGCAAATTATACACATTACGTATGTTAAATAACTACCTTTATTCTAATTTCCCCCGTCATACACTTGTTCATGTACTTCTCCTAGTTTAATACTTACTTCACCATTTGAATTCATCGTAGGTACCTTTTTCTTGATAGTTGAAGATAATGAAATTAAATCTGACGCCCTCAAATATTTTGATATAAATTATTCCTTCCCCGAGTGAACGATTGAATTATTACTAGGGACAGGAGTAATCATTAGTACAGCGAGCTGCAATTAATACGAGCTGTCCAAATAATATTAATACCAATAAATTCAGCACTAATGCGTTGCCAGAATTAATGAGAAATGTGCTTCAGATGGAAAAAGATGGATGGAAAACATGTAAATCGATTAACGTACGAAATCAACTGGCAGTGTTGCGCAGCTGCCACTCCTTATTAATAGAGCACATGGAAGGACTATATGGGGACGAACTTGAGCGCTCTTTAACGAAATTATTTTCTAATGGGCGCCCAGACCGAATAATTCGATCAAACTTTTTATCACCCCACACACTCGTTCCTCCCACTGAGTGGTAATTTAATAAAGCGCCCCCCCGAAAGCGAATTAAGCCGACGGATGTGTATCAAAGAAGTTTTAATGGGCCCACGGTTTGTATTAAAGTTACATTATGCGGAGCAATTTCGGGCCGAACTTTTTGAAAAGTTCGAGGTAATACCTTAAATTAATAAAGTTCGTAGCTTGCCCCAACTAAATTACCCGCTCGGAAAAATCAAGTGCCCGTGTGTCGTTTCCTGTATGATGGCGCCCTCCGTTTGCCCGTGGCAAGTCGGCAAATTAACCCAGTTCACTAGAAAACTCCACTAGCAGGGAAGAAACTTCGGATTGCTCAGCAATCCACTTTTAGTCTGTTTTGGGGAGTTCATTTTCTGTGACCACTGTGTGTGCTTTAAACCTCTGCACTGTGCACGCTGTCGTGACGATATGCAACGGATTACATAGTGTACATACAATTTAAATATTCTCAACGGAATTTACATGACTAATTGCCAAAAAAAAATCAAAACTAGAACTAATCAGCTATGCATTATAAATATAACAAGTGAGTGTCAATAAGGTAGAGTGGTAACCTAATGTAGTCCACTTAAAACGCTATCGCCACCTCTTTTCAAATCTGGTACTAAAAATAATCACTAATCAGAAGTTAGTCACTTAGTAGTTCAGCTATTAAACGCTTGGAACCAGCACTGTACAATATTTCAACGTCGGGGATTCCCCAACATTCCGCACATAAGAGTTGCCAATTTTACTTTACGTAATTACGTAGAGTTTTGTAAAATGCTCTGCTTAATTTCCAAAATTTCAATATTTAAATTCACTGGAAATGCAAACGAGGCTAACGCAAAGAGTTAATTTACTAGCAGAGATTCGTACAAAAAAAATACAAAGGTTTACTCTTCCTCGCAGATACGATTAAAAACGTATTCCTAGATGCACAATTTGTGTAGTTTCCAAGGACCACATGAAGTTCCAGAGTCTGGTAAAATGTAGAGTCGAACAGCATTCCTCATTAAAATGCGAAGCTCAAGTCGTACATCACGAGTGCACGTTTTGTGCAGCGAAAATGTACCGAAAATGCTATATTTCACGTTCCTCGCAAGGCCGTTTTCAAGTAAACAATTACAGTTTGCGAATTCCAAAAAGCAAATAAATCCCGAACTAAAAGCAAAATACATGCATCAATATTTACCCTGAAGAGAAATTATAACTTCGCAACGTAATCGTGACTTATAACTGCCTGTGTAAGTACGTATTCAATTTGCATAGTGGATAGGTTCTTGAAGAGGTGCAGTTGGGAGTTCGGGGGAAGTTTCCCTCTGCTGATCCATACCAACCCCCCCCCTCACCGACTACCACCCCGACACAGAAACTTCACCCCTCACTGCCGTTGCCATGACGACCCGTTTCCTTCAAAAGAGGACGATTAATGGATGTGTTTTGTGTGGATGTGAAACTTTTGATTGGTGTGTATTCAGGAGAAGAATGACGTACATTGGAATGGATAAGTTCTGCAAATTTATGTATGCATATCAAGAATGGTATATTCAAGCGAAATTCAACCCTTTGTGCTTCTAGTGACGTTCATATGGTGATAACGAGGGAGTATTCTTCAACCTAAGTACAAAGAATTGGTAGCATGGGGAGACTGTATAATAAATAATTGTAACAGAAAATTAATTTTAAAACTAGTGTAAATTACACTATTAATCCTTCGCACGTTCGATACTTTCAAGGCTCAGTTTACATCATTTGTTGTAAAGAGCAGAAATAAGTTGCACTTAGAGTTATCAAACGAAGAGTGTATTCATGTGAACTGAAATTGATTATGTGGAGTGAAATTGATTGAGAAGAAATGATGTGGAGTGAAATTGATTGAGAAGAAATGATGCGAAATGAAATTGAGTGAGAAGAAATGATGTGAAGTTAAATTGAGTGGCAAGATATGATGTGAAGTGAAACTGAACGACAAGAAATTACCTCAAGAAAATTTCAGTTAAAAGAAATGAAACGAAGAAATTGAGGAGAAGGAAAGGGGGTGAAGCGATAAAAAGCACTCCCAATCCTAACACAATTGTGACAAACAGGGCCAAGTTCAAATCCGCCCGAATCTAATTATGAACGCTCATTAAATCGCGTGAAATATGGTGACTTCTCCTTTTAATTTCTCAATGCCTATTTATTATTTTGCCTAATTCTGGCAGCGCCATCGCTAATTAGAAAAGTTACCCGGAAAGTTTCCTCCCCCTTCAACCAGAAGAGGGCGCACTCGGCATCGCCGAGTTAATTCCGCATTTCGGGAAGGGAGAGAGCCCTAATGAAATTTTTACTCTCGAATCATATTTTTAATTAAGCCCGGCGAGCACTTCCTTCTTTCGAACAAACGTCCGCTTCCAACCGTTCATTGTTATGACATCAGCGCCGATGATTATGCCGAATGATTCATCAACTTGGCCTCTCTTCAGTGTGCACTTCAACTTGTGTACGGAACGCGCCCATTAGTGCTCGGACGTGAATTGTAAAATTTGTAATTCGTGTCGTAATTGCGCGTTAGATAAATAAATTTTAATACATTAATTCTAATGGGCCGAACTCGACTCAAGGTGGCAGGAAAAACTTTGAGCTCTATCCGTAATGCAACGCTAATTAAATCGTACCCGCATGTTTTACTTTTTACTGTTACTAAACAACTCATTTCCACATCACCGGTGTGATCAATTGACGTTTGGTGAATTAATGCGTATAAAATTGCACTTGCATAAATATTTTGGGCATTACCCATGGCATATTGTGAAGTTATACTGCAACGCTTTTGTTTATTTGGGGTTCGTTTATCAAAAAATGCACTTTGTGATGAAGTATTTTTTATTTATTTAAAGCACTTGAACTTGCTTGGGCTATGTTCCACAATCTATTGCATCTCTAGTAATACTAACTCAAGAGTGCGCGAAAATGAAACTTTAGGTCAAACGTAATGCTGATTAAAATGTTTAACTAGTGCACGCGAGATTAGAATGTCAAACAGTGAAAACAAGATTAGAATAAAGTGTTCCACTACACGACTTCTAAACGCAAGATTAAATTCGTCCATCTATTAAACACGAGATTAAAACTGCTAAACGCAATATGACTGCGACGTCCGCGCAAACAATAGAGTGGGAGATAACGTCTAGCTGAGCGCAATAAAATTTGTGTTAACATTTCAAGTTGCAACGTTACTAGACAATGATCGCTCCAAAATGCGATATTAACCCATTTCAGTATTCATTCGCCCGCGCTGGAATTCCCAGAGCCACCCTCGCCCGAGCCCTTCAACCCCTTCAATTCCGTCGCACAATCCCCTTCAACATTAACCACTCAACCGCGACTCTAATCCAGTTGAAATTTAACAACAAAGTTCTTAAGACCTTAATATTATTCCGTCGTGGTGAATTTCAACTAGTGCATAAGTATTTGGTTAACGAAATTATTAACAATATCAAAGTTTGTGCTCCTCCGAGGGAGTCTTCGCCTATTCATCCTAATTAAGTTTAGATTTGCTCGTGTTTAATTTGTAATGTACTCTTTTAGAGGGGTTTCCTTTATATTGAAGCTCTTTCCTAATCGAAAATAAAGGGCAGCGAAGAGATCAAAAGCAAACAAGTTGAAACGAATACAACACACTCTTTTGAAAATTGTTTTAACCTTTCCGTTAGCCAGCGGGGTATTTGAACAAACCCAATCAAAATTACATCAAAGTGTAAAAAAGGGTAGCCAAATTATGAAGCAAGCAAGTCAACAAATATAAACGTTGACAGCCTAATTGGGAGATTAGCAAGTCCTATAGAAAAATCGAATAACAAAAATGACAAATAAAATATACCCATTCGAAAATTCGTTAGAAGGATATAGCAAATCCTAAGAGAGAGCAATCGAAAGGCCTACACATCAAAACTAAAACTGGTGTCTAATGAGAAATTCTCAGTGTATGTAAATGGAGAAATTTATTATCTCACACCGGTTCTCGAATGTGATAGACTCCACATTCATTAATAGGAAACTAGTTGCAGAGAGCGTTAGGGGCGTGTACGTTATCTGAAACGCTAAGTGCAGTTACCGCTAGTTTGAATATGAAATTTGGAAAGTTCCAGAGGCCACAAATTACGCAATAAACCGTACAAAGTTAACACATAGTTTCCTTATGGCAATGCATCAAAGTGGCTGGCCCTCAGTAAACGTTCGGCGTTTCGAGGAGTGCAGAGCTTTGACGCTTTGTAACCGCCTTACTTCGGAATAGTTGAGGGCTTGAATAATTGTCCGCCCTGCCTACTGATTTCCGCAGAAGTGGAAACTGCTTTGAAGGGCGAAAATCGATGTAGTGGTTACATTGACATCGGAATCCCACTGATCAGCTTCTTTGAAGTCAACGCGTGAAAAGATCGATTGCTTTTGAAAAAATACACCTACTTAATATACCTATAGTGTACTTAACATCTTCACGGGCGTGAGCCTTTTATTGGATGAATTAAAAAAGATTTGCATTCCCATTATGGAAAAAAAGGATATGAATACAGTATTGCACAAATTACAATAAAATGTAGTAAAAGGCACATATTTTTGGAACGTTTTATTACATATTAATTATGTATAATGAATATCTTTCAGAATTTACCTATAAATTACATAATTTTAAACAGAAAGGGTTGATGCAGAGTTTTGAAGAAAATATTTAGCTTTTACTTGAAGCCTTAGAGAAAAGGGTAAGTGAAGTGGAGACAGAATGAAATATACCCATTATTTTCTTGATTATGTCGAATTTCCTAGTTACATTTCTGCAAATTACTTCTGCCAGGCTTCTCCAGAATACCATTTTGCTCAGAACAATCGATCGCGCTTCCCCAGTCATGGAAACAATGGATTTGAAGCCGGAACGATTGCATAATAGGTATCATTTAAATTCCTATTGAAGCATTTCCCGTTCTGCCGAAACCGACTCCCCCAGGTCATCCCCTTGAACCCCTGTCCTAAATCTTTTAGCCCCTCTCCTACCTCCTTCTTTCCCTATCCAACCCTCCTACCTCCTCCTAAAACCCTACTTCCTACTCTTACAACCCTTCGTTTTCCTCCTTCTTCAACCCTACTTAATACTAAAACAAACCCTCAGTTCTCCTCCTCCCTCAACCCTACTTCCCACTTATTCAACCCTTCGTCTTCCTTCTCCAACTCTACATTTTCCTTCTCCAATCCTGTTCCTTCTCCAACCCTTCTTCCTTCTCCAACCCTTCATTCTCCTTCCCAACCCTTCCTTCTCCCTTCCAACCCTTGGTCCCACTTGATCAACCCTTTATACTCTTCCTCCAACAAAACCCGCCTTCCTTTCCACCCCTCAGTCCTCCTCCTTCGAACGTTTCACCTCCTTTCTCAATTCCCCGATTTCCCCTTATCACATTCTGTTCTAGTCCCTTCAACCCTTTCTCTTCCTAAATTGGGTGTACCCCTTTTATCCTCCCGAATCCATTTCACGGAACAAAGGAAACTCGAAAAAGTCAAGCACCGCCAGTAGAAATTACAATTTATAACAAAAGCAACTGTAATTATGCAAATACCCCCGACCCGATCTGCATAAGTTCTATTTATTGCTGACTGATGAAAAAAAAGCTCGACTTATGCAAATGTCCGGAACACGCTAAAATAAAAGCTCTCGTTATGGATCTGAACTCGAAGCCATTAAGTATACCTCAGAATTTGTTATTATCGATCTGAACTCGGTGCCAGAATGGGTTCGCTCCTACTTCTTGCTCGTTACGATTCTGAACGTACTTTGTATTTACCATAGGCATGGTTCGTTGAGTAAACTGGTATTACCTTTTTAAATGGTTGGGTTTGAACTGGTTGGGTTCAAAGTAAGAGAATTTAAACCAACTGAGTTTACACTAACAGAATTCACAGTAACCGTATTCACAGTAATAAGAGTTCAAACTCATAGAATTTAATCTAAGAATGTTTTAACGATCAGGCTATAAACTCAGTATTTGAACCGACAAGATCTAAACTAAGAGCCTCAAGTTGTTAACAATCAAACTTGCTGGATTCCAACTGTCTGGATGTGAACACAGTATCCAATATTACAGTTCCAGACCATTTTAAAACCTCATTACGGATTTGAAGCTACCATCGTGGCTCCAACCACCTATATAATTAGTCCAAGCCAGCGTTAAGTGATATGGGCACGATTTCGAGCGAAGTCACGCTCCAGAAAGTCCGTAATTCCTCAACTCGCTTTAAAATTCAAACTCCCATAAATATAAATAAAACGGATTAAGCGGTGGGTGGCGCAAGGTCCTGCGTAATTAAAACCATAATGAATATTAATGCGGGAGAGTCCGACAAAAGAAGGTGAAATGCAGCGACCGCTTCCATCAAATGTCGACATGAAAGCTCGGAGCTTTTTACTTTGTCGTAAATTTCCGCCCTCCCGAATGCAGCTGCCCCCCCCCCCGTGCAGCCACTTCGGCCGTTTAAATTATTGAAGATTCTTGCTGGACGGACTAGTAATTGGCTCTATCCCATGTTTTAGACATGAAGTTGGCTAAATAGATTCCCTCTTTAAATAATTGAGGGGAAACAGATGAAAGAGCTCCGTTTCTTTGAGGGTCGTCGATTTAATTGATAATATCCATTCAGGGCAATACGGGAAGGAAGCTTCAAAGAGGCCATGGATTACAGGGACGGTTGGATCATTACCTTTCGAGCTTTTCCTTTTTATGCACTGTCTTGTACCTTTCTGTTGTGTGCTGTCATAATTTAATGTTCTGTATTTTCCTGGCACGAGTTTTTCGTCAGGGAGTATTACTTTACACTTTCGTACCGTATTATACTATGTATTTAGCACTACGCTACTAATGAGTTGCAGCGTGGAGTGAGGAGTGACATATTCTCTTAGAATTTACTTACCATTGCATTGGTTTGGTTGTAATATTCAATTAAATCATTGTTCTAACAAATACAAATACTAACAAATACTTCGTTGAACTGTTCCAAACATTAGTTAGTCATTTTAATGACTTGGACTACTTCGACAACGAGTTATATCAAACAACATTCTACCATTTTCACCAATTACTTTACTGTTTCGACCAGAAAAAAATATTTTGGTAGTGATATTACAATAGAAACTAATTACTTTTACTGTTCTGACTAAATTTTTTGGTATATAGTGAAATTACAATACGAAAGCAGCAACAAACTAATCCTGCATTGCCTGATAACGTGAACATGCCGGAAGCGAATTGAAAAGCAATCAAAACATCATCAAACAAACGAGCGAACAATTTCTAATTAATGGCACCTCCGAGATAAGTGTTTCTCTTTTTGCCCACAGATATTTGATGTAATTGCATTAGCCCACTTTCTATAATAATGAAATCGGACACTTACATTCTACTCGAGGGGAGAGGAGGCTTTTTAATTATAATCTAGCGCTTTTAAGAGGTGAAAAGTGACGCGCTTTCCAGTGATCATAAAAATGATACCATGGAAATTTCAATGTATTAGGGCATACTACATTTTCACGCCTTGAAAAATTGAGTGCTTAAATAATGATTCATCAATGATTTGCCCAATTGGGTTGACTGTTGAGTATTTCTGAAAAAAACTTCGTGTTGAAAATTATACACAAAATTTTAGTTATCCAACACAAATACTATTTTTGTAGACTAGTCAATGAAAAATGGTACACGTATTTTTAATACCATAAAAATTACCAATTGACCTAATTATGGGGTGAAAGTAACTTCCGAAAGAAGTGCCCGGCCCTGCGTTAGCACCGAAGCTATAAATTGTCTCGGCCCTGCTACATAAATTTCCGCGTTAATTTAGAGCGCCGAATTTCGGAAAGCTGTAAGAGGTGAGGGTCGGAGGGCAACAAAGGCCTATTAGAAATTCAATATTTGCTTTATAAAACGCCGAGGAGCCCTTTTCGAGCCCCGTTCCTATTATAACCCACCTTACAATGTTAATAAACCACCGGCTATAAATCAGATTGGTATAATTGGATTTCTGGGGGGAGTTGGGAGGTGTGTATTTGGGCTTACGCAACTGATCAAGGCGTATGACGTGACGGAGTTCATTGGGGGTGACCTTAGTTAACCCTTTAACAGCGAAGCAATTGGTGAATTAATGGGGAGCATTAATTGTTTTTTATGTTTGTTGCTGGATGGAATTTCATTTGTCTCGATCATTGGACTAATTAGTTGTTTGTATTAATTCTCGAAGAACAATAAAACGGCGAAGTGGGTCAGTCCGGTTGATGGATAAGGGATAGGAGAACAATTAGTTATCCGCGCCAATTAATCCGACAGAAGACTTTTCAAAAGCAACAAAGCTCCGGCACAGTTACGCAACGGTACCGCGTATTAATATGCCTGATGGCTGGGATGGGACTTTTTCCTCTCAAAATTCTTCTTTTCGTCACCGTCGCACTGCGGAATCAGTGTGCGAAAACGTAATGAGCCTCTTGTTATTCCCCAGACGTCCAAGGAGGATTCGCTGGACCTAGAGACACCGTTCTATCAACCGTACGACGAAAGTCACTGCTTAATTAGATGTATCGCGAACACTGTCGATTCGCTTTGGACTTGAGGAGTACTGACGCAACATGGCAGTTTTTCACCCATTGCCTCACGTTTTCCTACATTACTTACTCCACTGACGTATCAATTACTGCGACGGGTTGCGGGTCTTATTAGGCTCGCTGCCTTATTTGCTCTTGCGGTTGTGGGATTGGTTTTGTTAACCATTTACTGGAATTTATTTCATTCCTTGGGTAAATAAAAAGTCGCGTCTTTCTTGCGCGGAGCGTTAGAGTTATGATAACTTGTAATTTAACTCGTAAACCAGCGTTAACGTCTGTTCGTTAGTCCGTCCATCTGTCTTTCCGCCTGTCCTCCGTTTCAGTTAAACGATTAATAATTCAATTGGAAAAAATTAATATTGAATTTTCTTCCCACTCTTTTTTCCCATCGGAATTTCACATTACACGTATGTAGACGATCGAAGGGCGGGGCGAGGCGAAAACAGATGCAAACGCACCAGCAGATGGAAAATAAAGGTACAAAAAGACCATTTGAATGGAGCATACATTATTGATCCGGAGGAGCCGGCTTTCCATTGTCGAGCAGTCCTTTTGTTTCTCATCAGATGAACAGCATAATAATGGGCATACCTTGGAAAAGACAAGTTCCCCAATAAATTACCAGCGCCATTACCACTGAGGGAACTGGATCGAGCATTTGAAACAAACCCCCAACTCACACTGGCAAACACCGGTCGCACTGTGGCGAACTGGCAAACACCGATTCGCACAAGCAAACACTAACTTGCACTAGGCAGGCAGTTAGGGACTCAAAAGTGCGGACTAATTCCTGACTGTTGGAATTCCGACTCGATAACTCCCACAAATCGTGGGGGATTTGCGGAACTATGTTAGGTGCATACTTACGAATATTGTGGGTGGGTGTCGAACGGTTGCTTACCTAGAAATTAAGAAAAAAAATTAAAGTTTTGTTTTCACATCACACTTTTTCATATTTTATTAGTAACCCAAGTTTGATCAAGACTTTTCCACCCATTCTTGGTGTTGCAATTTCAATGTCACTGAGTATAACATCCTTAGTTCTCAGACTATTAATTTTCTTCACGATTATAAAGCAAAAGAAAATTCACCAAGTTCAAAATTGGCCTTCGTTTTGGAAAGTTATACATTGCCTGCCCACGATGGAAGTAACGAATTGCGCAATGAAAATACAATTTAAGTAAGACCGCCCATCCGATTTGCAAATGATGGCATCCTAGGTGCGGAATGCGCCACGTAATTAAAGCAACATTCTATCAGACAGCGGACAGACACGCCAGCTAACAAGACGAATAAAATAATTACACATTGGAAATTAAAACGCACTTATCTCCCAGTCAAAGTGCAATTTCATTAGAATGAATTAGTGGTCGATCCCAGTTGCGGGGATAACTTACGTCCGTCGTGGTGTGGCATGGGAGCATCAGCAGAACCATCGCGCCCATAACATACTGAATGTGAATACGCATGTATAATTAAAAACTCCGGAGCTGTAACGTGCGTTAGTTTTGCACTGCACTTACAAGCAGCCGCAATAAATTACTTGGCGAATTGAATTGGAATTCCGCGTGGAAATGTTCGCATGGAATAAATTAGGCGAGCTGCGCGGCCTTGACTTTTAATTGCATTTAATTAGGACATTTGGCGTGTTGTGCGTTTAAAACGACAATAACGCCCAATTTAGATGCCCGTAATTTACTCTCCGGCTTTTATGGGTTCTCGACTATTTTTCGCTTTGGGATGGAAATGTTCCTTCGCAACAATCACGATTTCACTCCAGTTAGAATGCTTTGCGAGGTGAATTTTAAACGAGAGGCCCCTTAAATTTTGTGCCACTCCTAGCAACTACATTCATCATCGTTATCAGGATTGTTTTTCGAAAGAATACACTCGGTTGGTTTGCTACTTAAGGTGTTTTCACATAATATGTAAATACGAACAAAACAACTACTCCCCACGAGTTTGCGAATTTCATTACAGTCCTTCTGTTCGGGTTTGGTTTGTGAAAAAAACCTTCGTCTTTCGTTGCAAAAACGTCTTATATTAAAATATATGGCTCGATTTTATAACAGCACTACGATTCAGACATTGCAGTTATTCTAGTGATAACGAAACATTCAAATTGTTTTCAAAAATATTTCTTGCAAGGTCAACGTGCCCAACAAACCCACCCTTAATATTTGACTCCTAGTCAAATTAAGCAAAAGTGGCTAAATTTTAAAACATAAATCCAACAACTTTGTTCTGGACTGCAAAAATGATGAGAATGGCTCTGAGGCCAAAGTTAAATGTGGTCATTTCAGAACGAAGCCCAACAAATTCATACCCAAACCACAAACTCAAGCGGCATCCCGCGAGTCCCGTATGATTGCGATATAATTTAGTGCTTCTCGTATGGCCAAAGGAGAGATTAATGGGCCTGCTCGCAGCCGCTCATTTGACACATTTCTTTGTGCCCGCCATAAGGAAAACATTTCGCTCTTCCAGTCCCCTGGTCGATACAAGCTCGCGAACGAAAAGGGGGACAATGAAGGCTCGTGAGTGTGGATTTATGCGGCCCGGATTTATTATTACCACAGCGAACCAGTATGACCATATGGGCATAACATGTGCCGCTCCGGTCCGTTCCCACCAAGCTTCCCCCCAGCCGGCATTCATGTTTATTCTTCAAGAATCTTGAATATTTCAACGATTTTTTATCCCGGGCCAAATGGTGGAGATATTTTAAAATCAAAAACATATGTAAACGTGGCGGGTCTATCCGACGTAACGTAACGCCCAGCTAGGGTGTAGGGTTACACATTTCAGTTTTCAGCTCGGTTTAACTTTAATCGTGGTGACGAATGATTTTGTCCTGGTGAATTCTCGAATTTGACGAGTTGAAACGGATTACATCAAGTTGAATTCGGGAAAAATTTCATTATGGCATCCAATGGCAAGAAATAATCGGCTTGCAAAAACAAATTATATATTTTTATAATGGAATTTACTACAATACGTAGTTTTACTTCGCGTGTCAGTAAACTATTTACCATTAAAAATCATTCATTCCCATACTTTTCAAAAAGACTTAAGTCGACTTAAAATCGCAACTATTCCAAGACATAACGTTTCCAGTCACGTCGCGGATAATATCCGCTAATTAATTATTCCACTTCAAGAGTATGCGTGGAATGAGGACTGGAAATTCATTAATTAAAGTTTCGCTAATTACATTAAATTAAAAGCAGGATAATTGTAGTCTTGGCCTAAGGGCTCCAGACTGGGGAAACTAGAACTTGGAGAGCTCTCACAATATCTTTAATCAGGCTAGGAATTTCAGGAAGTTGGTCGTCGTTTCCTGGTTCGGGAAGAAATTCGCCGTTCGGGAAACTTGGGATCGAGTGCCCTCAACATCCGAGGGGAATAATCGAGATTTCCGCTCGAAGAACAATTGCACAATAAGACTTTTGCAACAATCAAATTCCTCAAATCCCTCGAGAAATTTGCATGTTCAAACCGCTAATAACGAAAATGTCCACTGAATTTAGTAGTTCGAGAGTAGATCTGCGGTCGGAGATATGGCGGAACTACAGCAACAAGGACGGACTGGTAATGGGGGGAACAAGTCTGGGAAATTACGGTTTTGGAAGACGTTTCCCCTGTTAGTTCCGTAAATTCCTAGGATTGTCCATGTGGAATGGTAATTGCATTTGTTCCAGAATAATTCCGCCTTTTTTGAGCTCGCTGCGAACTTTAAAAGTTAAATTAGACAATGTAAACTTCCAGAAGTTCCGCCATGTTCCGTGCACGTTATGTAGGTAGTTACGAGTTGCAGACTCGCCCTTTAAGGGATGAATGATGAGGGGGTTGTTGACAAAAATTCCGCTGGCTAAACAAAACTTGGGTAATTGGTTTTCAGGTCTGCGTTCCGTTTTTTAGTTCATTCTCTACTTCCAACTTATTTCCTTCCTTGTTTTATTGTCTGCTTTGAGCTGCTTTCGTTGTTTTGCGTTTTTCTTACTTTGCATTTCTTTCAGACCAGCATTTCATTGTTGGTTAATTTGGCGTTTTACATTTCCTTTAGACCTGCACTCCTTTGTTGGCCAAGTTCTTATTTAGAATTTATTTAAGTTTCGCGTTTTAGTTGGCACCCAATTTTCTGTTTTTAACAAATATGAAGCTGCATCTCAATCGTGGTACACATACACAATAATTTTTCTTTTTTCAAGTAACAAGTAGTATCTAAGTTCATCTGGTAAAGAATGAATGAAATTTATTATGAATAGTTTCCATAATGAATAGTGAAGAAGACACAAATGAGTCATAAACCTCCATCAGTTGAAAATGTACACAAACTCGAATCAATTCCACAATTCAATGAATAGAAGACAAATAAATGACTCCCATTCCAGACGACTTTGGGAAACACGCCTCAATAAAAAGATAATGTCCAACCTGCAGGCTATCACGATATTGTACAAAGCAGAAGGGACGAGTATTAATCAGACTGGATGGGGCATAAAACAGCCTAGGAAATAAAAGGCCATCAACCGCAAGGAAGAGATGGAATCCTCCCAATCAATTCGACTTTTATGCCCAACTTCCTCTCCGAATTCCCATAAAACATTAAAAGTCACAACTAATAAAATAATAAAAGCGTTAAAGCGGAGGGTTTCGGTGGAAGGGGCATGCTGTATAACAAACAGGTGTTCTTCTTCCTAATTGGAATACCAGTCGATAAAAATTAATGTAGGAACGATGACGCCCGTAAAACGTGCTGCCTAATTTACATAGCCTCATGGGCAGTCGCCTCCTCGTTCGGATGGAAACTGGAGTAGTTTGAGAATTGAGGGAAACAAAGGACCAGATGGTCCGTTTTACACGAATTCAATTCGATTCTGGAGACTTGTGATACTTTTTAGTGGGCCATTCGGAATGTTACATGGCAGTTAAAGGAAATTACGGCCCTTCCCCGGCTCTCAATAAAAATTCCTCGGGCTAGGGAATATCTCGTTTGATTGCCACTATTACAGTGGAATTGGTTTAGTGGTCCCCCCTCGTGATGTGTTTTTGGGTAAAAGGGAATGTCTCCAATTTTTATGACGTGTGACTTGGGGCAAATAAAGGCGAGTTTGTTTCCTGATAAAGCTGCGGATATCTGGGCGCTGTATAGATATTTTTTATTGTCACGGACTACTTACGATATTGTAACTGTAACGCGCGAGCACTCGACATCCTTTGTTTGCTCTGGAACTATTTACTCGATTTCAGAAAACATAAACCAGTAATCTGGTTTTGAGGCGATGGTATGGTTTATACCAACTGGTTTATGTTAATCGGCTTCCCACGCGGAAACCATACACTTTAGTGTTACTAAAGTATAATAGGAAACCTTATTATACTTTAGTATTAGTAAAGTGTAATATTATTATATTTCAGTGGTGGTAAAGTCTAATACACTTTACCAAACAACAATTTATGGTGATTTTTGGGGAATTTTTGACAAAATAATGCATTTTTGCTGAATTTTTAAAACATTTTCCCCAATATCTGACATAACATGCAATACGAATAACTTTGCGTGGTTACGATAGTTTTTACCAAAGTGTTATTGCAGCTGATGTGTTGAAAGAAGACCTAATTTCGCTCGGGCAAAACGATTTGTTTAAAACAACCACGACTCTTTTCTTTTTACCCTTGACTTCATTCGCATGAGTGGTTTTAGCGTACCTACAGAAGTCAGGAAAATGATACAGTACCCATATTCAAAGGGTGACGTTTTCGCGTACATTTGCCATTCTTGCTACGTACCTATGAGAACTATTCTAAAAAGCTAAGCAGAATCCTGCTGCTAATGCACTTTTTGTGCCCGGAACGGCCGCCCCTGAACCATAAATCCCCCCATTTTTCCCTCGCATGCATCCCACAAAGCGCAAGCGAAAGAATTATGCGCAATTACTCCTTTCTCCCACACTTTTTGCCCACCGTATCCAGTGTCAAGCAACGCGGCGCGGTGGTGCAAATGAAGATAAATCATACGATTTTTTCCTCCTAAGCTAATGGTTAATCCGACGTGTATGTGGCATTGTAAATCTCCTCATAGGACTCCATCCATCATCCGCGCCATGACTCCCGGACAAATTATGGTGTCGAGGAGGTCCGTGATTTACACGTACGTGCATGTGCCACGTCATCCGGCTCCCGGGGAGACAGTTCGTCTCTGATTGCGCCGGCATGCAAATCTTCGAGGGTACGGCGCACATGTCCTTTTGTGGGCTTCCCCTTTCATGGTAAATGGGAAATTTCAAATTGCATTAGCCTGCGTGCTCGATTTATAGCCGCTCTCATTGTGTGTGGAAGGAAATTAAAAGTTTTATCTGGGGACGTCGTAAATTTCCCTTTTTTGAGGGAGCGAAAAATGACACCGTATATCACACGGGGGGCTGCTCCAGTCGACTCAGATCGAATACAGTCCCATTCGCCTAAGCGAAATACAGAAGCATTCTGTCCAATCGTCGCAATAAATTTTAATACCTATCTGTAGGATTGTGGCACAATAACACATTTGCGTTTTTTTATAATTTACTATGTATAATATATCATAAAATAATATAATATAATACATTATATATATTTTTGATAATACATTATAAAATTAGGTAATATATTAATCCCATGTCTAAAGACCACTCTGTATGTAGGTATGTAAGTCAATTTTAATAGTATCCAATAGAAGTAAAATTTACTACCATCCATCAGCAGTAAAATTAAGTATAACCAGAGACTATCTTAGACTTTGGTGTAACTGATCAGGCACCAATTCAAATCCACATTAATATCAAGAAACACATAGGTATTAAATTAGGACTTTGCAATATAAAATTACAACATAAGACACACTTGATAAAAATGTCAATAAGTTGCTGGATGAAGATGAGTACATCTTCACAAATAAGTTTCTGGACGAGAATTTTTTTGAACGTTTGAAAGATTTCAAGTTGCACCAGAAAGTGATCTAATCCAAATGAAAGCCCAACACAAATACAAGCTCAGCAATCAACTTCATCTACGAGAGAAAACGAAACCGTGTTTTTGGAGTACTCAGGTGGCACTGGCTCGCCTCTCGCTCCTCGACCTCTTCACCGTGGCTCTTTTCATCTTCTTGTATGCGCGTGTTTCTCGTTGGACCGGATTCCTACAGCTTTCAAGGTCATCTTTCTGGCCTCTCTTCGACTCTTTTTCCCAGCAGGATTATAATATACAAGGGGGAACAGAACTAAAGAGCAACACGAGTGATGGAGGTGAGCTGCTATAGTTCCCTCTTTCAGCGTTTCCCCCCCGCCAACCCCCGTAGATGAGGTGTATCTTTGTTGGATCTACAATTTTAATGTGCAGTAATGCACTGGACGCAGCCTTACATGAGGCAGCTTATATCAACACACGAAAGTCGACCTTTAAATCAAGCTTTTTGTTCCCCTGTTGTCGGAGCAAGGATAACTGGTCTTATTCATTGAATTATTTACACTAGAAGCATTCTTATCGAATTTTCCAAACGAATTTCGATGTCAATAGAGTTTCTAATTTACTAACGCTGCATCTAATGATCCATATTTCCTGCACTTTGCTAAACTTATCTTAACCAATTAGCTCCTACTCTACTATTATAAGTACTAAAAATAGTACAGTGGGTGCTAATGTATTAATTATGCATTAATATACCATTATGTTATAAATAAATAAAAAATAAATATAATAAAAGAAATAAATAGAAATTGTCCAATACTAATCCTCCACCATCAATCTCGACATTTTCCGTAGACGTGACTTGAAGTAATTCTCTCGAAATTCACTGTGAGGATCTTCCAAAAATCCCGCATAATATATTGTTGAATTTCGAGTCTGTTCGCAGATCATTTTTTATCATATCCCTTTCAGCAAGAACCAATAAGGAACTCAATCCATCAAGTTTGCTGTCGTTTAAAGAAATTTTCTCTTAATACAACTTCTTTCGGGAGTATAATGGCTTTTGAGGCAATAAATTGATGATGAATCTTTTCCACGATTCATCAATCAACCGGCAACGACAAGTGGAATATTTCAGATTCGAAATTGTATAAGAAATTTCATTTTCACGGCCTGGGGCAGCGAAATTTAATTTTCCACTGGAATAAATTCCGCATCGCAATTTCTTAATCGAGGAAATGAATCCTTGAAATATTGAGTTTTGAGGAATTAGAAAGTACCTACTGTTTCGATGGGTTACATCGAACGTCTGATTGGCGAGGATTTATTTTCGACTGTATTCTTTTGTAGAAATCCCAATGTAATTAACGCAAAAACGTAGTCCCTCCGTATCGAAATGATTGTCCCATTGACACTCTATATTTGTATTCAAATTAGATAAATATTTCAATACGGAGGAAGTACCTATTGATTTTCATTTCCATAGTTAAGAATTTCCAAGAATGTTTTGCATTTTTTTATGGTGGAATTTATCTACTTCATGGAATTCCATAAAATCTGCCACACACAATCACAATCAACATTTTTTGTTTGTTCAAAATTCCCAGGGCTCTTTCCTAATAGAATGGAGAACAGAGAAACAGGATGTGGAAATGTGTTTTTCGTACCAATTACATAAGTAAATAATGAATAGCATTGAAGCGGTATGCAAATGAATAGTCTATTTGTACAGATGGGCATTTAAATGAATTAAAATCCCATTCGTTCTTGTAATTTGTGATGATGTGAGTTTCCGATGGGGATTACTTAATTTTTATCGAGGAAAAACTTGGCCATGCTTATCAAGGAATGTGCCATTTCCTTTGAGTTGTTTGAGCAAATATGGTTGGGAGACTTCCTACTAATAAGATAAATAGAAAAATGCAGATTGTCCAGAGCTGACGCAATTATTGATGGTTGTCCATTCTAATGAACTACTCGTCAGTGAATTTTCACTGTTATTCTTTTCTAACACTGTTTTGTATTGTTTTTCCAGCACTATTCTTCTAAATTTTTTGATGATTTGCTTAAGCGTTTGATGAAGAACGGTGATAGAAAGTGGTTGGTGACTAAAAAAGTGATTTCAAACTTCAGTGGGAGAGTAAAAGTGATTGTAAAACGAAAAGAGATGACGATAAGTGATTTGGGATGAAAACAGACGTTTGGGGGTGGCGGTGATTGAAGTAGGGGTGCTAGGGAACGAAAACACGTAAGGGGGGTGGCTGCAAATGAGTCAGGGACGAACAGGGGTGGTATTTTTCCAAAATTGATGATTTTATATGCTGATCAGATACGTAGCCCCGTCAATTGAGTACGTGACATTCATTCGGATTGCGAATTGGGCCAGTTTTAGGGGTTTTCAGGGGAGCTGGGGGAGCGAGGGCTGGCGGATTCCATACATTATCCAATGTATGCACGAATACAGTTCCGACAATTTGCCCACTATTTTATTTTGCCATTTCAGAGTGAAACATCGCGGTCGGTTGTGGGAATTCCGCGTTCTACAAACCAGTATGTTTAATGGCAAAAGCTGCCGGTCATCAGGTTCATCAGGTCCACCAGGTGGTAGATCAGGGGTGACGTGTTAAATTTTGCATGTGAATAGCTCTCGTTGAGAGTTCATCTCCGAATTTAGCTTCCAAGCGAGTGCCTAAACTATTGAATAATCGACATACTCTCCAATATATATTTTTAAAAGTGCAAGTTTTTGAATTAATAGCAAAATAAGTCGCAAGAGAAAACGACTGAAATCGTAGCTGTAACAGTCAGCCCAATTGGGCGAATTATTAATAAATTATTATTTTTTAAACCGTAGTAAAAGTAGACAAAGTATAATTTAATGAAAAGGTTTTTTAAGAACAAGGTGAAACAAATTTTTTTGGTTACAAGGAAGAAAAATTAGTTCCTATTTGGATTATTTTGACGTTAGTACACAATAAAATGTTTTAATGAACACACTATTTCGTCAGGAACACCTGTGATTCGTGAAGGACCAACTCACATGATGAGGAGCATCACTAGGTAAAAATAGCCTCAGAAAATGATGGAACAGAAAATCTAATTTTAACTTTCTACAACTTTAATAAGCGTTTGAGCGAGATTCGTTCAGAAAACAGGTTCTCCACGCCATGGTCTCCATGGTACCAGTTTATTAATGCCAAAGCCAACAGCCAACAGTGGCCCCATGTGCTGGTTGCGTGCTGTTGCCAGAGGTAGAATCGATCTAATGGAGGTGGCCACTTGAGCAAACATCATGATAGATAAACCGTGCATAATACGACATAACAATATTAATAAACGTACATTGTAAACATACACAATCAATCATTACGAACAATTTCAATCAAATCTTCATTACTTGGAGAGCAGGCTGCGCCATAATGGGATGAAGAAAATAACTAGAAGAACAGGTACGAGGAATGCGCGAGGTCAGAGGTGGTACTAGTACAATGTTCAGCTCGGGGCTGCGGTCATAGACCTCGCTTTTCAAATTAAAAACCAACGACGAGATGCAGACATAACAAACGCTGGTACTTGAGCCTCCTTTCGGATGCACAGGCCCTCTTTAGCTTTTGAACAGATGGCTCACTTTTGGAGGAATGGCCGAGATAAGATGAAGTCAAATAGAGATTGTGGAATTTCTAGTAAGGCTGCGTGAGAAATGTGGAGTCCACGTGAGTTCTGTTTCAATTCCCATTTCTCTGTTCACATTTGTTTTTTTGATTCTCATTTTGTTGGCTATTTCAATTCCCGTTTCATTTCCTATTTCAATTCCCATTCCATTGTCTATTTCAATTCTAATTACACTGCCTATTGCAATCCCCATTAAATTTCCTTACGTAAAATTAATTATCAATAATAAATTCCCATTTAATTTCCTAACAAAATATTAATTTCAATAATTAATTCATGTTGCACCTGAATTCGAATTTCAAATGTATTTTTCAACTCCATTCTAATGCCTGTGTAATTTACTTTGTCACTCCAATTTTTACCTGAAATATTCATTTCAGACAGCCACTCCGATAATTGCATAGATAATCTAGAAAACAAATGATTCGAATGTTAATCAAACGTATGAATAATCTATGAGTCTAATTGCATTTATATCGAACTGGAATTGTGATCTTTTTCCCCGTGATGCAAACGCAAACAAAAGAAACTGAAATTCTATGCTTGAGTGACCAAGCTTGTTTTTAATTAATAGAGAGAATAATCCAAGCGGAACGGTTTTTGCAATGCTTGTGTTCATCGTGTTTTATTTCCGCTTGGAAATGAGATACCATTTATGCGTATAATAAATATGAACTAATATTGGAATGCAATAAACTAAACCGCGCATACATCTAAATGAAATTAAACTCGTAAGTTAAGTTGGAAAAATTGGAACATTCATAAATTTAATAAATCTTAAGGTAGTACCATTAAAACACGAAATGTGTTATCATTGTGCTAATATAGTTATAGTCAGAAGTCGCATCCTAGTGTTAGCTAGGTGAGTCCTGAGTAGTCTCACCAGCAAATAGTACCTACGCATAAGTACCAACAACTAAATGTAAACTAATAGTACCAAAGAATAAAACATTGGTACGTAAATCCTGGAGGGTATCGCTCTCTATTTTGAACAGAACCCCAATGATGGTACCATCACCAGCAGAAACCCAGAGCACCATCCGCTTCAATATGGTACTATTTATGGGAAAATAATAATTTCAGTGACCGTTGACCTCGAATCGTGTTGAGCAGTCGTCCGAGTGGGAGGAAACGAGTTTCTTTGCATCCTTCCCCTCCACCTCCCCCCCAAGCCACAGACCGTGGGTCCCCCCTGTTATTTTTTATTTGACGTAATTATACGCTCTTCGTTTTTCATCATCAATCATCTCCAGATGATTCCGATTTGTTCGTTTTTGGAGTGTTCCCCTATCAATAATATCTGTTTTCCCATCGATTTGAGCCGCAGCGTGATTACTTTAATCATCAATTCTGCCATATTTTCGCATTGTTTATTTTCCATCTGTCCATCGATTTTTACGCGTCCCGGCCACGGGGGTAACGCGAAGAACAACATTTCTCCTTATAAGCTCTAATAATACTCATTAGTCGCTTTTCAGTCGAAATTGCCCCGTGTAATTACCGATGCTGTACGTTCTCTAATGAATTTTAAACACGGGCGTAATTGGTAACCTTCCTGAAATAACTCGGACGGCCATGTGGACCTTTTTTTGCTCGTGTGCAGTATCTAATTTTTGCGCATTAATTTTTGAAAATCGTCTTAACAATTGCATATTTACGTTTATTCATTTTTATGCTCTTCAAAACGAAGCTTTCAAAAGAGCATATTGTATTAGTCGTGCTGTATGTAACACCTCTTAAAAATACGAAATATTTTTGTGGAAATTGTGTATTGTGTGTGCATTGCACTAGCTTATCAACACTGATTATCCTTTTTTTAAACGTACCGATGGGCTGTTGTCCTAGTTTCAGCGATGAATGTAATAAGCAGGAAACAAACGGTAATTGCCTTATAGATACTTGACTCACCCACTTATCTTCGATTTGAATGGTTTGCGAAACTCACCTGCGAATGAATAAAAATCTTTATTAGAGAGGCAGACGGAGCCACCGAGTGGCATATTACAACAACTAATAAATCACACTCCAATGAAAATCGCGCAAGGACGAGAGGATGGAGGAAACTAAATAATTACAGCCCAATGGGCCCCAGCCCTGACTTTAACGTTAGCTATGGTAAAGATAGGGTCCCCGAACGTGTTATTAAGGCCTTGTGATTAATTGTTGGAAATTGGAAACGCACGACGTGCATAACAATAATTACAACATATCTCGACATATTTATCTCCAGTTTTGAAACAATGCCAATAGAGACATAAATTATCTGTCCTGATTACCATTCAGCTATAGCAATAGTTGGGGACTGATTGGTGTGGACTGGATGGAGCATGATCGGAAAGTACTTTTTAAGATTAGCAAGGACTAGGTAATTAGGATTCGTTAGAGACCGTTTAGGATTCGCTAGGGATCGTTTGGAATTCGTTAGACTGTTTAGGATAAAAGTTAGTCGGGGTATGTGATGGACTTGCTCTACGATCAGTCGATCTACGATAGTCCTAATTACTAGATTCATATGATAACTACTCAATTAGGTATCAATATTAGTGATGCAAATCAAGTAATTAATATGTTAACACGTTCTTTGCCTTGCCTTTCCTTTGGTAATGTCTGATGCAATAAATTACTATCACAAAATAACACGACGATTGATCTTCATCAGTGGTTCTCTGCGTTAATATGGCAGGGAAGTTCTTGAAAACCTACATTAAAACAGCTCAACTACCATAGAAACCAATCATTTTATTACATAGCCATCGAAGTGCAGGTAGGGACGGACCTGCTGGGATCTGATGATCAGATGTCCGATGGGCGGGAATTGGAAAACGGTGAATGAAACCGCGACGAATTGAATGGGAAAGCAGAAACAAGTCGGATCTATTTGGAGATTTGAAGTTGTTGAAAAGTGGTAAACAAGTTCGAAGTAGGTTAGTGAGAGGCCGGCGCTGTCGCATTAATTTTGCGCTGCTTTAAAAGGCCCAATTAAAAAACGTCGTTTTATTTCCTCGTTGAAATGGTAATTGCATTATTCACCGAAGGGAACTTTTCTATATGGTAAACATTGCGACAAGTCTAAGTGAATTTGACCCATTATTTTAATGGCAATTTCACCCATAATTCACCATTAATCTCGTCGTTTTTTCCTCGTTACGCAACGAGAAAATCCCGGCTGCAACATTTCGTTGTGATGATGGAAATGATGCAACCGTGGGATTAGTGCCGAAACGCGTTTAGGCCCCATCCGAGGTTTAACGTGGGCTTGCCGTGGAAATTGTAATTCCTTAATTGTGCTTTAATCATCCCCGAAGAAGGGAGATGGTCGGATAAGCCGCGATATATTATTAAACTTTATTGTTCAGAGTTTGAAATTAGCGAGTGGTTTTAATACCCTTTATGTAATTTACATTTTAGATTGTTATCTTTTAAATAAACGTAAATTCTTGAAATAGCCGTTTTGCCTTTTACGGTCGTTGGATTCCCGTTTTTTTTTCCTTTCTGGTGCCTCCTTCAATTTTATCGCCGCAGTATAACACACGCACATAAAACTCTTTCCCTTTTGTACGTTTTTCCCTGCATTATTCTCGCGTTGTCTGTATACGTTTGTGTTTCGACGGGTTTATGAATTATTTATCCTTTTGGTTTATTACGTCCACATTGTCTATTGTCTTGTCCCTTAACTGTAACAAGAAGATTACATTTCAAATCCTGTTTCCGTTTTTATACATGCTGAGTGCAGATTTCAATTTAAATGTGCGCTGCCTCGATTTGCATTAAAATGGTTTCGCGTTGTTATCTTGTTAGTTGCTGGGTCATTTGCATTTTGTTGCTTGATGCACTCTGGCTAACTCCTTCAGTCCTCATTCGAAACCAGTCGAGAATTAATTCGATCATCACGAAATTCAACAATTCCTCGAGTTCCAACGCTACTTCTCAAAAGCCATAATTATTTTCCCGATTGTTGGGGAAGCGCAATAATAATTAGTAAAGTAAGTGGTCCCAAGCATAATGACCGTCTAACGATGGAATTTTATTGCGGACCATTAGCAAGCGGGACAATAAAACACGCCAAATACCTAATTACATTTTGTAGTAATTCCTATCCATTTTCCCCTATTTTACAGTAAATTCTAACAACAGTTTTAATATCCGCTTTTGAATCCGCTCGCCACCATAAATATGTATGAGGCCCATTGTTACGGCCATATGGCACATAAAAATTAATAGTATAACACATCAATTACACTGGCTCGGACAAACGCGGTTGTTACAGGTTAAAATATACAGTGAAACATGGAAACGATGATTGCTGCAATTACTTGCGCACCGTTATGGCCGCGCGGAGCTCCGAGATCCATTCGAGCAATCCCAACAATACCAGCAACATAAATTAGCTAAAATTAAATTCGAGGAGGAATGAGGAATCCCTACACTTCCGGGGACGCCAGAACTCATGGGGCTGCGTCATTACGGCGGTGTAATGGAAATCCTTTGTCGGGTAATCGCCGAAATTAATCTTTATTGATGGAGTTTGAGTATTGTTGGGCTTATCGTTGTTGGGGATGCGGAAGAGGGTTTGGGGTGCAGACGTCGTTGCCTCTTAGTGGTGCTGTTGTCACTCATCTTCACTAATCATCACCCATGTGACCATCACCACCATCTCTCGATACCTCCACAGTATCGAATCACTACATCTCGTCCTTTTCGTATTCTTTCGTGTCTTTTCAAATCCTATATCTTCAAATGTCTGTGAAGTTTTCGCGGTATCTCCCCAGGAGTCTTGACACTACATCCCCATGAGTCTTCAAACTACATCCTCAGAAGTCTTCGTACTATATCCCCAGGAGAATTTACACTACACCCCCAATAGTCTTCACACTACATCCACAAAAGTGTTCACACTAGATCCGTAGAGGTTGTCACACAACACAATCAAAAGTTTTCATACTAAGATCTTGGTAGGTCTTCATACTACATCTTCGTAAATATCCACATAGTTTTCGTTCTGTTCACCATCCCTACATCTTCACCCAAGTCCTCCCCCAAATCGCATTAACCCCATCCCACTCACGAGAAACATGGTGGCAAAGGGCTGTCCTTATTTATTCTTCACACGTCGCTGAGATATATTTTCACTTCATATAGCCGATCGCTACAGACAATGAATTTTAACCGGGGAGGAGTAGGGTTTGTCTATTCTTGGGATGTTGGTTTTTATGTCTGAGTCGCTACTTGATTATGTCCACATAAAAGTCTAACGGGATACACATGAGCGTTACTTTCGAGCTTGAATCGTTACGGCGTGTCATTCGGTCGTGCAGGGGAAATATTCGTAGGTAGGTAACTTGACATCATAGAATTTTCAGGGGGATTGTATTGAATTACAAGCTTGTTTGGGAGAAAGAAAAATTGTAAACAGAAATCGTGCATGTTTTTGGAATTACCTAACTATATTTAGATACACTAACTATAATTGGATATACACTAACTATATTTGGATATACAGCAACTATATTTGGATAAACACTAACTAATTTTGGATATACATTAACTAATTCAGGATATACACTAACATATTTAGATTTACACTAATTATATTTGGATATACACTATATAACTATATTTGGATGCATATTATCTACATTGTCCTCTTAGAAATCCTATTTCTCGTTTAAGCAGTAATATTATCAAATTTTAGTTTTATTTACTCTCGTTAAATTCCGCAAAAAAAAAACATTCACGTTCACGAATATTCAAGTCGAACATACAAGGCGACAGTTTTAATTGTTCAAACTCACAAATCATGAACATGTCGAACGCAAACTAGTGAAAATTTTCAATGGGCAGCAAAACATCCGGAGGCAGAGTGACCCACCTCCGCTTCCCAG
The DNA here is from genome assembly GCA_033557855.1 of Hydrochus callosus. Lineage (NCBI taxonomy): Eukaryota > Metazoa > Arthropoda > Insecta > Coleoptera > Hydrochidae > Hydrochus > Hydrochus callosus. The sequence goes on along the minus strand of JAUIMY010000003.1, from coordinate 116,825 downwards.
CCAGTTACAAATCCATTCATTCGGGTCGGGCGAGCGACAGTAGTCCGCCGGGTCCCCCAAAACATCAATTTTCTCTGGCCAACGTAACATTCGAATTAAAAGCCCGTGAGTGGCTTCACCAGCGGGCCAGCCATACATTTGCAACGGGACGGGTGACTGGCCTGTTGAGGCGAGTGGTCAGCCCGAACAATCCACCTGCGAGCGGCCTAACAATCCTTCGGGATACAAACAATCCTTTTGCACCCAAACAATCCTTACGCACCCAAACAATCCCAACGAACCCAGGTAAACCTTCCGAACCCAAACAAACCTTGCGCACCCAAACAATCCTTCCGCACCCAAACAATCCTTCCACACCTATACAATCCTTCCGCACCCAAACAATCCTTCCACACCTATACAATCCTTTCGCACCCAAGCAATCCTTACGCACTCAAACAATCCTTGCGCACCCAAATAATCCATCCGCACCTAAACAATCCTTCAACAAACAAACAATTCACCCTCATCCAAACTTGAGAACACGTAACTTGTCAACATCCGAATTAAAATATCTATGGGGGTGAAACGCACGATAAGTGTCGTTATCCTAACATAAAATGTAGAGAATTGACTTAGGTATACATAGATATCATCCAAGCAAACGTAACCTTGGTCATAGCCTACTCTGAGGGATAAACTTTTTGAACGCACGATATTATTAAATATGCCCTCCTCTGGCTGCTCATTGACAGCTCCAAGTTACAGACCTCGCAGCCGACACTTGCCGCTGAGGAAAGCTGCGCTGTGGATCGCATTAGAGTACTCTAGTCTCCCGATCCCCTCTACTACCTGCGCTAGTTTCAAGGTCACCGGCAAGTCCTGATTGTGAGGACTGCACTGTGGTTTTAATTTTTTCGGTCAGGTGTACCAACTGAAATATGTGCGGGAAATTGAACATGGCGACAAACTATCCCGATCACACGGCAATTATCTCTCTAATCATTGCGGTATCATCATCCTGGTCACCGCAGACCACACATGTGGTCTGCGGCTGTCACGGGCGTTGTGATACAATGTACGAGTTGACGAGCGTGAGGCGGACGCGACAGACGCGAACGCAACTGCGAAGTGTCGCAGCAAGTAGGTACGAAAAGTCCAAGCCCCGGCACGTCGCATCCGCTGTGAGGCTGTATACGCGGAGTGTGGAGTGTGAGTGTGTTGTTGGGAAGCGAACGGGCTAGGCGTGCCGAGACATCCGACACCTGTTATGCGAGCGAGCTGTCAGCGCTCGGGGCCACGTTGCGGGGGCGGACAGCGGTCGCGTGCCGACGATCCGGCGGCCGACTCGCCCGCCGCACCCGCAAGCCAGGCCAGACGAGCGGCGGCCGACCTAATCTCTGGTCCGCGCTGCGACCAGGGGACTATATCTCGCCGCTTGCGGTCCCAACGCCTCGACGACTCAATCGATTTCTGTCCACGGACCCCACGACTGGCCTTTGACACCGCGACGCGACGGGGACAAAGTGGCCGAAGAAGACGTGGCCGGGCCGGGCCGGCCCATCTGAGCCATCGGGACACCCGACAATGTTACGAGCAGGAGATTTTACCCGGGAGGTGGACGGCAAATTACCGTCAGGAGTCGAGGTGGTGGGGCGGAGACGTCGCGTCCCCTCGACAGGCGACGGCGACGCTGGCAATGAACCATTTTTTCAGCCTTCCTATACGTTCTGTATAAGAAGGCGGCCAGTCCAATTGGGCGAATTATTAATAAATTATTTATTTATAGGAAGGCCGAGAAAATGAGTAGGCATGAGTTGTGCACCGAAACAGTACAGGGTGGACAAAAAGTCTGAAACACCTGAAATATTTTGTGTTCCATAAATTGAAAGAACACATCGTTTTGAGTATTGAAACTGGGAGATGAATTTATTTATAATTTATCTATACGGCGGCGCGGCGTCGAAAAAAAAGTGTATCTACTGTCAAGTAGTCAGTATAGCAAATTAGGTATCAACAAAGTTGGTGCAACGCGTAACGTCAATAAGCCTTGATTCTCTGCAGCCCGCCCAACCATTCTCATTCTCCCGAGCGCTGCGTGGTGTAAATAGCAGCACACCTTTTTGTCCTGTTTTCGCAATACAGAGCCATTCCCCAAAAACAAGGGATAATTAGAGTCTTTCAGAAAATCGAAAAATGGGAAATAGAAAAGTGGTTTGTTTTAGCGAGTTCTATATTTGGTTCAAGTTGCACAGTTTGTTCATATGTGATTATTAAGTATCTAGAAGTGTGGCTATTTATTCCCGTCTAATATTAGTAGGAATTATTAAATGAAATTGAATTTTAATAAAAAGCAAAATCGCAAAGTCAACTTTTCTAAGCTGCAAACAGAAATTTAATAGTCGCGCAAATAAAAAAGTTATTATTATCCAAAGACGTCACTTATTATTCGTGGGACGTCAGTGGCTCGGTCTGTCTCAAGCATTTCCAAACCTATACTCCGTTCACACTGTTTTCGAGTAACTGACAGATTGAATAATTGGCAGCCTAGTGTAAATTACCTTTTATCTCAAATCCAATTCAACAGGTATATTATCGAATTTCAAGAATCTTAATTTCACCTTCTCTTCGAAAATACGTCTGAACCGTTCGAAAAACGAATCCGTGCAGCAACCAGCCAATCGTCCGAAAAAAAAACGAACTTCTAAAACGTTAAGGCCCACTAAATCATCAACCGTCTGTCCCGGCGCGTCACGCTAATCAACGAAAATAAAGCCACGATTGTAATGAATTGCCTTTTTACGAGACTAATCGCCCGAATTAACGTTGACGATGTAAATTCGGCCGGCCTTGTGGAATCGCTCGCGGAGACACGACCCGATCAATCGAACGGTCCGAGGGGCAACAAAACCCGATTAATAATTCAGAAGAGCGCGGGTCGAGCCGGGGGCCATTAAAGAATGATTAAAAATCTTTTGTTGGGTAGAGAATCGACGTTGGCACCTTGTTGGTTTAACTTATTAAACGACGTGCAATAAAGCTTCCTCTCGACGAGAGGAAAAAGTCCGCGCGCCCTGACTGGTTGTAATTGAAAAGTTGATGGGTCCACTTGTACAGCAAAGGAGGAATGTGACTGTGGACAATGATGACAGTGATGGCTGGGTATAATTGCATTGTTTAAAGTGATTGCTGCGAGACGATGGGATGGGAAAATTTACTCCACGGTTTGCCATTCCAGACTTATGGTACATATTTGTATAGTTTTCTATTAGCGCGCCAGTTCAGTAGTGTGTGCAGTTGGGAAAAAATATTGATTATCAGGACGTTCTGCAATCCATTTCATCAAGTAATCGCGAGTACTCAATACTCTCTTCCAACTGCACCAAGTGCGGAACTGGTGGGCCAGCAAAAAACGATAGATAGATAGTTTAATTTTATAATAACTGTATAAGTTATTACAATCTTCAAAAATAAGTTTCAAATGAAAAACAAGGGAAACAATTTTAAACATTCCGTTCGAGCATACTGAATTTGTCATGCTGTATGTTTTTCATTTCAAACAGTGTGTTCATTTGAATAGCGTACTGGTTCGAGCAGCGAATTTGATCAAACAGTGTAATGGTCCAAATAGCGTATCCATGCAAATTTATTTATAGCATTCTAATTCCGACCCCGAATTGAATTCCACCGGTATCGGTATGGAGCGAATTGAATTGGTAAAATTTTGCTGTTACAATTTTAGAAAGTCCCGCGTATAATTAGAGACAGCGGACCGTTAAACATGTCGAAATTGGAAAAGTAAATTGCCACATCCCGTTACCGAACTCACTTGTCAAAAGGCCAGATTGGACTGCTGCGAGATGAGTCTCGATGGCAATTGGTGCAATTGAATTTTTCTCGAAAATCCGACGGAATCGCCCGAACGAGGATCCGGCTCGTGGTTCGACCATAAACCGGCGATGCTCGTTGCGAGCCAATTTCCGCGATTCGTTCTACATATAAAGTCTCCTTATTACGGCTGGCAATGGCAAATGACACAGCTTTGCCCCATAAAAAAGCGCCACAATCATCGTGACCAATCTAGTGGGAAGGAATGGTCTGATGGAGGACCTAACCACATAATGAGAGGTGGGCAATCGAGGATGGTTTATTCTCAGTTTGCTGTCTTCGGATGAATTATGGTTTCTATGTTTTCTTTGCGATTTTGTATTCTATTCGCGTGGTATCCATATTCTCTTGTTCAATTTGTATTCTATTTGTTTATTACTCTTCCATCTATGGGTATGATGCTGGTTTTATTAAATTCAAAATACAGTTATTCATTTGACGGCTTGAATAGTTGGATGAATTCAAACTACAATTATTCCTTTGACAGATTGAATTGGATAAATTCAAATTAAAATTATTCGTTTGATTAATTGAATTGGATGAATTTAAAATACAATTATTCCTTTGATGCATTGAATTGGATACACTCGTTTGATGGATTGACTATACTCACAATTACGGCAAATAAACTTATGAGAATGCGGGAATTCTAACAAGAAAATTTTAAACTAAAACAGGGACACCGAAAAATTGCAACGGGGTAATTGGTGAATTGGGTACCCAAAGAACAGATCTCTCCCGGAGGTGGTCAATTGTAATTTTTCTACCAAGCATGAAAAGAACATAGATAAGGGTCAGGCTAGTTAAATCGGTTCTGTTCAGCCACCTGACGAATGCAGCCCATTATAAAATCGATGTTTACTAAGGCCAACCCTTTTCGGAATTAGCTGTGTTGGAGCGCAGTTTTACACAGGGCCCACACAAAACAGGTCGTAAAACAATCTCGTTTAATGGGGTGAACGTCGGCGGTAACCGAACACCGCCGCCGCCAGATGGGGCGACCTGGCGCGCGGCCCGATCTGATTATGGGACCCAATGAGCCGAACTAAGCAGCGGCACATGCACGTATCCCATCTGTGGTCGGGCGGGTGGTCCAGTGGAGGCCAGAATTACCCCGCAAACACTATCACGTGCATTATTAACCTCCTATCTAGCAGGAATTTACATTCGGACTGTTTCGTTGTAAGCTACTAATGTTGGAGGAAGGGGATGCGGAATGAGCTGAGAAATGTTTCAGTTAGTTCGTATTGAAAAGTATATTAAATTATGGGAAAGGTGGTACCATGAAGAAACCATTCGGTGTCAATATGGTTTTTGTATCAATCGCCCTCAAAACAACATTAATTCAGAGTGGAATTCTTCGGTAAATCAATACCTGGATGTAATTTGCAGCGTGATATAATTGGAAATTGCATTGGCAATTATCGGGGATTTGCACACTCGAAATGTTTATTTAACGCTCTACTTTCCGCATTACGATTACAAATCCGAGAATTCAATTTTTATCAATTCAACTCAGCTCAATTTAACTCATTCTTATCTCGGAGAGTTGACGTTGAAAAGACCGCCGTTCCACGTCCGATACAGACACGATACAAACAAATCTCGGTCGGTTATTCGAGTGTGATTTTCATTTCAAACGCTGGGAATTTCAATTTGCGTAATTGTTACAACTCTCCACTCTTCGTGATGGTTCGAGAACCGAATTGGATTTGAATTCCTTTGTTTCGTTACGTTAGAAATTCAACTCTTCTTTTGTGTTTCGATATCCTCTAACTTTTCTAGTGATTATGAAATCCAATCTCCACTCATTCAGAGGCATAAGTTTATTATAAAGGGCTTTTCCCTCTTGAGTTGAAAGAGTTACGGCAACACTAGAAATACCGAGGGCTGGTTCATAATTAGATTGGATTAAAGGTAGAAGATTAAAAAGGGAACCAGAGATTTTTCAACACCTGTCTATCCCACAGCTGTCCCTAAAACCGTGATGGACAGGAAGCCAGATAAATATCGAATGTAAGAGTGTAATAACTCGACCCGACACGAATAAAATCATTCATTAAGATCGAACGATAAATCCGTCATGAGGGCTTCGGAATTTTACTGTCTTCCGTTCGGGATTCATATAGGTAATTAAATAGCATTTTTATAGCGAGCCTCAACTGAAGCTACAAACCCCACGCAGTATTCACGACAGCGTGGGGCAGCCCACAAAAGGTGTGCCCTTGTGCAAGGTACATGGACCTTGGGCCTGTGGACATTTCAACCCTAAGCATACTGACCCTAAAAAGCTTAGAGCTTGATACTTGGAAAATATTTACACATAATATGTTAGAAAGGTGCATTTTTTCATTAGAAACAGGAAGTTTTCCAATGAAACGAAGGCTATAACGATCGAAATTCAGTCGATATGCCCTTGGCTAAGATCGCTTTAGTTGAGTGAAACGAGAGACCACTTCCATATGGAAAATATAATGCCACATTCCGGCTCGAAACCAGCCCGACCAATAAACAAACCACTTTCCTTGTACGTTGGCCGGCCATTTTGAATAGTAAAGGCTGTCGCATTGTTTTTCCATGTAAATTCGCGTTCGATGGGAAGCGGGAATCAAAATTCATAAGCGCCATGAATTATTGCGGGTCCGTATTAACGAAAATGCTTATCGCCCTATTTATTGGTGCTATTACCGAAGGTAATGCGTTGGGCGCACGGCAAACGTAAATTAACCCACCACCTTTATTTATTTACATAAAGTAATCTCCCGGATTGGAAGTAAAACAACGTGTGGCGTTCGGAAAACGCGATACTTCAATTTGTGAATCATCCGATTAGCTCGTTTTCCTCGTACTGCGACCAAGCAAAGTGGAATCCTTTCCGTTTTTGGTATAAATTAGCTTCGGCTAATTTTGCTGTATAAATTAACTCGGGCAAAATTTGCTGCATAAATTAACTCGGGCTAAATTTAGTGTATAAATTAACTCGAGTTAAATTAGCTGTATGAATTAACTTGGGCTAATTTATACTTATAGGGAAGTCAAGTGCGTTTAGGGCATGCGCGTTGCGCCCATCATACGTAATTCCTTTGTGCTCATGCGCATATTAGACGTTATGCACATAATCACTCCTTATGTTGATATATAACCTGAACACTCTTGAATTTTCGGCGGAAAATCGTCGGGAAAATGCATCAACCGCGGGGGGATAAGCGAAAACGCATGAAATTAGCTCAGCATTCCCGAACGTCAATAAAAAAAAACCCAGTGAAAAACGTTCGCTTATTATTCCAAGAATGGGCAACTGAGTAACATCCCAGTAATGCAGGAGCACAGCTAGGGTATTTTTTAATTGGTTGGCATTACTTTTAATTATACAATAACATTCTCCGTTTTGAAATTATGTCCAGCTTGCACAATACCCCCAGCGCCAATCGTTACGGAGTTAATAAACGAAACTATTATAACCAGTTTCCACGTTTTTACACTCTTCCTCCTATCTCGCTTGAGGAGAGAGAGAGAGCTCGAAGTGAGGCTCAGGCTGCAAGATCACGAACTGACGCTGGTTGAGAGAACACAGTTTCTTGGTACAGTACCATTGATTGGAGAACATCCAGACACACGTAACCAAGTGGATGCTAGTGTAAATTTCATCCGCAATAAGATACGTTTGGACAAAACGCCCTCTGGTTTGCCTACACCGAACTATGGTGATCCTATTACAGATTCAAAATAGATGGCACTATTTCACTATATCTCCGTACTTCCCCTACCTGAGGTTGACACATAAATGGAAGTTTTTTAAAGCTTATAAATTTAATTGGGGTCCAAATTAACTTTCCACACTTTGTTTAAGAACTTTCAATACTTTGTTTAAAAACTTTCAACGCTTTGCTTAAAAACTTTAAAAATCTTATTGTTATTTTTTTGTAATAACGCTTTTGATTTTTGACAAACGCAACAATGTTTGGACGAACAAGCAAGGCGTGCAACCGGCACTCCCAGGGTGGCAGCTTTACCAAAGCTCGCTCACCCCTTGTTTATTTTTTTCCCTGGGCTCGGCTTATCGCGATGTCAGCAACGGCTCAGGTTATTTACGGGTCATATCTACTTTGTAATTATACACCTCACAAAGAGACCAACAAATGCCAACAAACGCAATTATCATAAATTAGCGGAGGCGGCAGGGAATTTCCTTTTTGGAGTTTACTCAAGCTGTTGGATTGGTTTTATGATTCCCCTCAGGACTTTAATTGTTACTCCATTACGGAAATGATTTATAAGTGATTTTTTTGTTGATTACGTAATCGAGGCTTATCGTCTTTCAAGATAGATAAGTTGGTTTTAACCTTTTTGTGGTTACGGTCGTCACTCATAGTTTGAACTGTGGTCGTCACCCATACTTCAAACTTTGGTCGTTATCCATAGTTTATACGATGATCGCCTTCCATAGTTTAAATTATGATTGTCACTCATAGCTCAAACTAAAGCGTCACTGTACAATTCAAATTTGAAAATAATTGTAAACATTTTTTTTAATGTTTAAATTGAAATTAAAAAAAAACATACAGCATAACGAATACAATGCAATGTATTAAAACTGTTTTAAAGAGTATAAAAATCCAATAGATGAGTAGAATTCCAATGGTTTGATGAGGCTGGAAACGCAAGCACAACGCTACGCTCATTCAATAGAAAATAATTGGAATCTGTTATTTTTTCAATGAGGCGACTATTTATAAGCTCCTGACTTCATCGCGATATTTGCTTAAAATGGCCGACTACAACGTAACTTGTTATGATGGGAGTTAAAACCACAATGTATTTTAATATTCATTGAGTGCGCACGCGCACTGACCATTCGATTACGTGCAGCTGCGGGAGTGAGTCAACTCGGAACTGCTCACGATGATGCAACTCAGGAGCTCCTGCACCATGAGCAGGACTCCCCAAACAAAAGCTCCCCCCGCCCACCCGCCACCCAATCCGAGGGCGGGGGTTCGTCATGGCGTCGTCGAGCAAAGTTTTAGATTGATGTTATGAGGAAACTTTGTCCTGGCACTTTTTAGCTATTTCGCAATTTACATTAAGTGCTTTCTGGCTTGATGGACTTCTTGCCGTAAGTTAGAAGGAGACGGACGCTCTTATCAGATAATTGCATCGAAAAGTTCATTAATATTGCGAGAGGGGAGAGATTGATGGGGGAGTGACTCGAATATAGGGAGGAAATCGTGTTTTGCTTTTGTCCATGATCTCTTTGACCTTCAGGGCGGGAACACTGCCAACCCCCACAGGAATTTGGGGGGTTGGAAACCACCAACCCTCGAAAACGTGAATTGGATATTTTTTGCATTGCATTGCATTGACCTCAATTTGCTTATTTGGAGTTCTTATATGCATGATTCCTAATGTCGTTTTTCAGAAAAATTCCTCCTTATTTAAATTGTTTATACGCAATGCGGATTGAGGATTTAAAAGGTTAGGAAATTCGTGACAAAAAAGGCTTATGTAGAACGGTGAGGAATAGACAAACTACAAATAGGCCTAAAATAACGACCGCACTCCGCGTTAGAACTCATTGGCTTCGCTGCAGGAATTATTGATTCCTCAATGTTTCCCAACGGGGGGTTCACTACCAACATGGTCCTATTCCTACTGAACGGCACTTCAAGAAGCCCGGCGTTGTTTGGACCGTCCTTGGGGCCCATTGACGTTTTACGGCCTCGAATAAGCTACTGCCCCGCGCATTATGAATATTTATCGGAGATGACCGCTCCATGCTAATGGACGATGAGCTGATAAATATTTAACGGGAGTTTGGGGCCATTTTTTCCCTCGCGGGGAGATTTCAATTCGTCGGGAATTCAGGCTGCCTCCAGGAAATAGAACCGATGATGTAACCCGTGCCATGTGGTTTTCGGGATTGTAAATATAAATTTCGGGTTGACCCATTTACATCTGGCGCTCCGGAAGGCCTTTGATCGCGCTGGTGAATGGGAAAAAAATCGAGCGAATCCACGGCACCTGTGGCAACAAGCCTCAAACTGCATTTACAAGCCAATTTTCTGGGTGTTAAGCGCTTGTGGCTCGGTCTTAAAATATCGCCAGTCAATCTTTGGCTTGGCGTATTTAGCAAATAATAATCTGTTTGGAGGAGGAGTGATGGCATCAGCTTTGTTAGACTTTCAATTCGCGCCATCTGGTGAAAGTCCGGTCGGATTTTGGGGTACCCGAATTTCCAAATGTCTTATCTATTCTTGTGCTTTCTACTTCTTGCGTTCTGTCACTATTTCTCGCTTCCTGCCAATTACATTCCGTCTCTATTCGGTCACTATTGTAACCCAGCTGTGTACATCTGGCTTTGCTATTATAATTTTCAAGCCAAGAATTTTCGACTACCGTTCATCTTCTTTATATTTCTGTTTTCATATTTCAACAATGAATGAGTTTCTTCAATTAATATCACCGCTTTAGAAATCCTTTTTCCTAACTTGATTTTTCTATTACATCTCTGAACCAATTTGTCACCAATTAGGATATTTCTGTCACCATTGTTTACTTTTCTGGCAACTTTTTTGACTTTACTGTCACCATTTTAGAGTTTTTTTGCACTTTTTTGCTTTTCTGGCACTTGTTTTGTTTTTTCTTGCACTTGTTTTCGCTTTTCTGGCACTTATTTTGGCTTTTCTGGCATCTTTTTTACTTTTCTGGCACCTTTTTTGCCTTTCTGGCATATTTTTGAACTTTTCTAACCCATATTTGATGTTTCTTTCACCATTTTAGATCTTTCTATCACGAATTTTCACCCTTCTGTCGCCATTTTAGACCTTTCTATCAGGTTTTTGGCGTTTTTGTCACCATTTAAAATCTTTCTAACACGATTTCTAACCTTTCTGTCACAGTTTCAGACCTGTCTATCATTTTTTGACCTTTCTATCACCATTTTAGGCCTTAGTAACACGATTTCTGACCTTTCTGTCACCATTTTAGACCTATCGGTCACGATTTTAACCTTCCTGTCGTCCTTTCTTCAATCTTCGACCACCAAATTTAGCTATTCAGCCTCAATTTTGACTCTTCTAATATCATATTTGACCGTTCTAAACTAATTATCCATCCCGCTGTCACAGATTTTCATAATTTAATCGTTTCCGATAACTCTACCAACGTTTTGCTTGTGGTCTCACTGCATCAACTTTCAACCATGGCGTTAAATGTCACCATAACAATAATCGACAATTTTTCCACAACATAGAACATCCCCACCGGTGCTTACAGTATTTTCTTACTCCAACACGAAACATAAGTCTATCCTAAATTTCGTGACTTCTTCCTCAACCGTCGCAACTTAGGCCTCACATCAAGCGTTTGCGCCCTACTCTTGGAAATTTTTCTTGTTAAGCCCCGTCTCATTAGGCAGTTCTCCTCAAGACATCTTCAAAGCGCTTCGCCCGATCTGGGCCCAAGTTGTGGAGGCGGGACCCCCCGAAAGTCACGAACTCGAGCGCTTCCTGGCGTTTCCGTACCTTGTACAAATACTGGTCGAACATTCTGCAGACATCTACATCATTGCCGACGCAGTACGTCGCCTCCATATTCTCACAAGATCCAATGAGGGCGTTAATAGAAGCCACGATGGGCCTCAGGTGTTCCAGTTCTGCAATGGTAGTCCCTTTTTGGTCCGTCTCAACAAGAAATCCAGCTCCTCCCGGCTCCACCACCAAACACTAAGCACAGTCACTCGTAAGTGGAGGCCTCGACCTCTTCGGAGGACCTCTGCGGCGACCGATCAATTGCGACACGTATCAATTGAGCACGTGAACACGATCAGCATGTTTCCGGGACACGGAGGTCTAGAGCTGGTGCTGGCACTTGGAACTCGCGCTACGGAATAGCGAGCCCGAGAGCACCGACCCCTCCCGAGAATTAAACTGTCCCCTCCAGCGCGAATGGATGCGCGAGAGGAGCGCCGATGCGGACAGTCCCGCGCCGTTTCAAATCTCAAAAATCCATGAAAAACGAATAAATAATGGAGTTGATGGGAGGTGGGGGGATGGGGGGGTCGGCGCACCCTCTAGATGCATCCCCCAAACTGTAGAAACAAGTGGTGCCCCTTGTTGGGGCATAATATACAACAAAAAAATTTAAGGATATTTTAAGGGATTTTTGACTTGGTCAGATAGGAGTAGATAAGCTTTAGGGGTTCTGAACTAAATTCCCATAAGAATTTACATGGGGGTCTGAACCGACATTACTTCCGGAATTGTGGGCGGGGGGCTGTACATCACCAACAACATATAGAAAAACAACAACCTTTAAAGAACCACCAGCAACTACTAAGCACTTTGGAGTTCTCGTTGTATTTGTGGTTGGTGGTGGTGCTTCAGTGGTTGTTGTTGTTTTTCTTTATGTTGTTGGTGTTGTACAGCCCCTCGCTCACGTTCCCGGAAGTAATGTCGATTTAGACCTCCGGCACCGTGTAAATCCTCATGGAAATTTGGTCCAGAACCCCCATAGCTTGTCTACTAATAGGGTTAATAAAAAGTAAAGCATATTGATGCCAGAGTCAATCAAAAATATCAAAATAAAAAATATATAAAAATTCCTTCCTCGGAAACAGTTTCACTATTTCCTTTAGCGTATACACATAAGATGCCGGAAACAGCGTCCACAGTATGAGAAACAACAAGCATGATCCCGGCATGGAAACAGCATGCCCGCACCTTCATCATACAAACACAAATATCGGGCTATGCAAATAATTGTGACCACAACCATAATACTGACGGTATTACGTCCAATTACTAAACTCATCCTGGGATTACACGATGCAATCGCACCCTCCGCCAAATCCCCAATCAAATCAATATCCGGCGGAGTGCAAACAGCACAACAGCACTCGCAGCGTGCCTGCAAATGGTGGGTTTTGTGCTCTCGTCTTGCGCCAAGGGCGATTGCCCAACCGCTCGGGCGGCAGAAATTTCCAGCATGTCCATTACTCACAATTAAAAAATGGTTGTACCACGGAAATATGTCACTGCTTGAGCCCTATTTGTTAGTAGCGATAGCGCTGGGACGCTTCGCATATCTCAGCGAGCGCAAATGCCCCGTTAACTACCCACATATTTGGCCGATTGCTCGTTTAATTGACTCGAAAATCTCCCGCGGAAAAATTTCCACTGCCCCATGAATGCTTTCCTTCTGGAAAGCATTCTTGCTTTATCGAGATTGCGGTTCCTGTGGCAATTTAGTCCGATTAGGTAGAATTACTGCCGAGTTGCCTTACTGAAAATGTTAACCCTTTTAACACATACACTTTAATTAACCACTGTGAATTATTATTTATTATATTTATTTGTTTTGAATATAATAACCGCAATGGAATAATTAAAATTCCAATTCATCCACCCATTACGTGCTATTTTGATCGTAATGCCTCTGGCTTAGCTAGATTTATTTGAAGCGGCGATGAAGCAAAATATTTTGTCGTGTGCATGTGAGAGTGTGAAAGCATCGTTTGCGATTTGTCTCAATTCAGCTTAGTTCCGCCCGAGCACCGACTGTATATTTTAGGATTAAACCCGCTGGAAATAATAACGCCTATTTATTTTGCGGTTGTTGAAGGAACTTTTACCGGAGATTTACGGCAGCCGGATTAATATAGCAGGAAGAGATATGCCATCGAAAAAATAATGCAAAGAGATGAAAAGTAATGGGCACAAATGGTACAATTTAAATTTAACGCCCCGCAATGAGTTAGTACCTACGAACATAATATATTTTTCACTTACTGCTAATCCTGTATTAAATGTGCTTTGGGTCGGTGAGTCACACTGAGTAGTGCGGCGAACTAGCACAGTTGCCATCCAACACTTCCGAACAACACGGGCAAAATTGTGTCGCGTAAGAATATTGTTTTCCGTCGAAAACATTGACGTTCCCGCATAAATTAGGCCGGATTTTTTTCCAACTTCGCAACGCCGGAGCCCCCTCCCCATCCGCAATGAAATATCGGGAAAATAATTGTCGATTTCGATAAGGATTGCATGTCAAACATGTACCTCGTTTACTGAAAACATGGCTATCCCTAATTTCCCACAAATGCGGGCGACATGCGCCATCAGCCTGTCAGATAAGTGGTATTCACGCTGGAGTTATGTCGATTGGTCTACTAACTATTTTTAGCTATTCCCGTGTATACCCATTATTGCGAATAATTGCTTGCACGTAGTTAATTGTGATTGTCATGGAAATTGTGCAAAAAGCTCATTAACATTCCGGTTGGAGGATTTTTTTTTCGTTTCGAATTGATTGTGATTAACGCGATGAACGGTTCTGAACGGAATTGGTTTTGAAATCCGCATAAAAGTCAAGTCCTAGTGGTAGTTTTTGGAAGATTTGCGTTTTTAGAAGAATGGTGATGTATTTTCTTTCTTTGGTAGGTACCTCTTTATTGTATTCGTCAATAATTTGATAATTTTGTTTCAGTCTTTATCTAGGCCTGAGAATTCAGAATAAAATAGAATACCCAGAGAGTATTGTTTTTCCAACAAAACAAACTTAACAATTAACATCTAACCTAACCGGTAGAACTCAGATTCGATTACAAAAGGAAGTGGCCCTTTCAATCTCCCTAACAACCACCCCACAATAATTTCTATAAAAAAAAACAATTCGAAATGATACCAAACCATTCACCACGGGCCCATTGCGATTCCGGAACGGGTGGAAATCAAGATCTCCAACGGCGCGGACGTGCCAGTGTCTCGGGATAAACCAGGAGGGCAAAAAGCGGGAAACACCTCATAAAAATCCAGGATACGAAGACCGGAGCGGCTGCCGGCGACCGGCAATCAAGGGGGGACCGGCGGCGGAGCGGCCCAAGGAAGGAGAGAGTGTATCAACACGTAGCCGGGCGGTTTGGCGCGTGGCGAACCCAACTTAACCGATGCCTGCCCATTTCCGGCAACGATCCCCACGGCCCCAACGGCGTTTCCGAGCCACGCGATCCGGGACGTCACGCTCACGCTCACGCTCCGGCTCGCCACTCTCGCTTGCTGACACGCCACGGGACATCTCCATTCACACGGCGACAATTAACGCCGGATTATCCGAGGCGGTGCGAACGAGGGCCCATCTTCGGATGCCGTGTGCTGCCGGCCTGAAAAGGGAGGCTATTATGGCTGTTTGGGGTAGCTTTCCTTTTCGATGATGTTTTAAGCCTTAATAGGGGTGAGGGTTAGGATAAAAATGTCCTGCTGAGCAGTGGAAGAATTATTCTACTGTACCGTAGTGTTACGGACGAACACCTGGGTGCGGGAAGGAGCGAGGCGAAACATTTGAATAAGGGAATGGATTCGCGACGAGATTCATTCTTAACTCTGCGTTTGGTGCGGTACGACTCCGAGAGTTTTCCCGAGTGTAATTAACTGCCCGCCCAGGAAAAAGACAACAATTAGTTACAATGATCACAGCGTGCTCCGGGGGCTATTCGTCAAAACAAGGAAAATTTTCGGCGAGTTCTTTATGTGGTTTATATCAGATAGACCCTATTTAGATTGCAGTACACAGATAAAACAAATGGGTGCTCTAATTTGGTACATATGTTCATTTGGAAATGATATCTGTTCCCTAGCAAATTAAATATGCATGTTGAATTGGTTGAGTTCGCAATCCCCCGGGCCTGTCCCTGGGAGATTTTGTAAAGAGGAAACGGATTTTCCGCGGTTTTGTTTCCCTGCTGTTTCCTCTTTAGCGGGCTCTTTAAAAATTCATATCGCAGAAGCTCGTCCTGAATCCTCCGACGCTTGCTTCAGTACGAACTGCCACAATAAAAATTTACCGATTGAACATTAACTTCACTTGATTTCCGTTAGTGAAATGATTACGAAATGTTCATCATTCGTGAATAAAACTGAAAAATACGGCTATTTTGTATATAAGGAAATTTAGATAGGGCGATTAAGTCTAGTTTCCCTTGTAGAGGCAGAATGCTAAATATGGTAATTTACAAAATTTAGTTAAAGTTAATATTTTAACAAATTTCTCCCCTAAAACATATTGCGCAACATGACATCCGAAAAATGGACCGTCTTAGCGAATTTTCTGCTAACCGGAGCGTAACTCCCTAATGACTGGAGTCGGGCCTAAATAGGCGAAAAGTTACGCCAAACAGGACGTTTAATGAAACGCAAAACTTCATCTATTAGGCGTTTTAGGTTCCCAACGAATTCCACTTCGAACGCAGAGCCCTTTGAGCAGTGCTTATCAAACTGTGGGGTGCGCCCTCCCTTATAGAGGCTCACGCGAGATTATGCGACTTAGGGGGTGAGTTTGGGGACCGCTGTTCAGAGGATTTGAAGACGCGTATGGAAATTGCTGGCATTCCAACAGCTGACAGGTATTCAGGATGGAAACCATTCGAAATGACGTTGATTTCCCGTTCGAATATTAACCGTATTGCGGGCGGCGAGGCACTCCCCCGCGCGTTTCTTGTTTATGGGGGCGGCTTCCGTTTAATTTCTGAAGGGTGAATTCATTTGCGACGGTTACAGCGCGTTAGGTTCGAAGGGGACGAGAATGGAAATCAATCGGACCCTTGGAGTTTCATTCGCGCACGGCAACTATAGTGCTTCGACGACTAATCGGGCTGAGTGTACATCAAATCAACCCGCGGCAAAGTCGGGGCGGATCTCGGGGATTCACACGTTTGGTGTGCAGCCGCTGGGAAAGGGCGCCATTTGCTATGATAAAATCCATAGACGGGGGAATAAATGTTGATTTTGTTTTCAAGTGAACGATTGCAATAACTAACATACAGTATCTCTATCCATTAGGAAGTCTCAGGTTATTTGTTAGTTGGTTATTTTGGTTAGGGTTGTTGTTAGTTATTCATTTAGAAGTGATGTAAAAATCAGGAAAAAAATCAGTCGTTCATTCTAGCACTTCGATCTCTCTTGAAATGGTCTCAGCACGATCTAAACTACGTATAAATGTTTTTTTCAGAATTTTTGGATCACTAATTTTTCCCAAACTTGAGCTTAAAATTTGGAATCTTCTTTACACAAATTCGAACATGTGCAGTTGTAAAATCCGGCAAAAACAGGCAATCCTTTTAGCGCTGCGATTGCACCAGAATTGGACTTAGTGCGGTCCAAACTTAGGTTACGTAAGGTGATTGATTGTAATGAAAAGTTCTTGTGCGACTGATTATTATTAGACGTCAGAGTGGTCGAATGATTATTCTCAATTCTACCGTTGCCATTTACTCGAAACATTGACCGCTATTGTGCAAGTCCAGACTGTTTGCGATCGTCCGGAATGTGGGTAAACCTATAAAAGCCCCATCTGTCAACGGAAATAGCCCAAAGGAAGGGTCCTTGCGGCGCGATTTGCTGTGTATAGCCCTCCACGGTCTAGATAAACGGGATTGTCTCCGGCCGGCCCTCAAAAGGGTGTTCGATCGGCTCGGAGGGTCAGTCGCCGAGAGTCGGGTCGGTCCCTTTAACGAGTGTCAAAGGGCTCTTCCGGCAGCGTTGGGGGCGGACGCGTGCCGTGTACCTGTGTTTCCGGTCGGTCCGGTCCGGTCCGGTCCGGTCGTGTGACTTGGGCCGGCGGCGGCGGCGGCGGTGGTCGGGCGGCGGTCAACCCCCGGCGGTATACTTGCGCTGAATAAACAGCCCCTAAAACCCGTTCCGAGCAAAACCCCAACCTCCCCTCATTCCAGTCAGAAACATTCGCAGCTCCATTGAAATGAAATTTGAAATCTAAATCTCATTCTCTCGGCCTGCTGCAAAATCCATTTCGTTTTAACTTGCCGTTCAAATTGAATGTTTTGTAGTGGGGCTGGGGTTGAGGGGGCGCGGGCGGTGGGGGCGCGCGGGGCGGGCCGCGGGCCGGAGGGGCGAAAGTGCTCTTGATAAGCGTGATTTAGCAGCCCCGGGGATATTGATTTTTACGTCCCTCAACCCCCTAACCCTCTCCCAGTTTTATATGTCTGTTTTCTTACTGTAATAGCTCGGCACGTTGCGCGCGCCATGTCGAAATGAAGAGAAAACAGTGCGCGGGACGAGTTCGGGGAAAGAAGGTTTCCATTGGCGTTGTGCGAGGTGGGGACTACCCTGCCAGCTCGCACGCAAATACGGCCATTATGCCGGATGTCACCGCGACAATTGCCCTACAAAGACAGGCGCGCGGTCGACATCCGACCGCCGGACCAGGGACACCTGATGAACGACCCTCGGGGCCCAGCTGGGAAAGTCAGGAAAGACTAGGGGATGCGAGGCCGCCGTGAGGCGGACGCGAGCCTCGCGCCTGACGACCCCTCAGACCGAGCGCCCTCTGGCGTTCGAACCCCGGCCCGGCCTGCCTCACCTTATAGCCCGTCAATCCCCAAACTATCCACCGTTAGAGTCGGGGTCATTTGGGGTAAAATATAAGCAGCTCGTCAAGTGTTAGGTTGTAAGTATTGTTACCGACGCGGGACGGAGCGAGGAAATCTTAAAGGAAAAATACTTTCGTAGCCTAAAAGATTTTTCATATTTCAGTATCCACTGATGTGTTGTTGGTTATTCTCACGAGTTTGCAAATTTAGTTTGCCAACATGGTATCAACGGACGTTGATATTTTGGTAGTTCTCGATTACCTGATTGCATGGGACTGCGTAGTTCCTTCATAAAGGCAGAAAAATATTTGTTTTTCGTTCGAGATGTAGCCTAGAGGCCGCCTCACGTACAGACCTCACAGTCGACAGTTGCCGCTGAGGAAAAGCTGCGCAGTGGACCGCATCGGAGGACTACTCTCCCGAACCTCTATATTACCTGCGCTAGGTTCAAGGTCATCGGCAAGTCCCGGCTGTGAGGGTTGTATACTTATTCGCGCTACACTTGCGCGGCGGATTTACTCGCGGCGGTCTGGTACCTACGTTAGTGGAAGGAATCCCAAGGCTCGATGGTTTTTCCCCCATATTCCCTAACCCCTAACCCCAAACCCTTACCTACATTACAATGCCCAATCAGATTTAATCCAAACTATCATAGCTATTACATTAGCTCGACCTAGGTTGATCTAATACCAAGGTTTTTCACCTTCCTTTGACCTACCCCGGATTCCTGCTCCTACTGTGGCCCAAATTAGACCAATGTACCTTATTATTTCGACCCTTCTCCAACACCTCAATCTCCTGCCGCCACCATGTCGCTATCTTCCTCCGGAGCGCCGCGACGAGCTGGGACACGACGCGACGCTTCCCCACCAGCAACGGCGGCGCCGACGCTCACCCTCCAGCACTAGTTGTGCACCCCCGCCCCTCCCTCGTCGATGACGCGACGCGCAGCCGGAAGTGGTGCCGGGACATGCCACGCATGGGACCCTTCCACCTCCGTCCGCCTGCGCCCACCCGATTACGACACAACATAACGATTACTCTAATCTGTACTTCAACTAACGGAACGGGCGTTTTATGTCCCGGGTTTTTTTACAACTCATTAGAAAAAGAAACTTGGAAAGGGCTCGCATTAAATAAAAATCTTGATTGTATTAAAACCCGCACTTAAGAAAAACCCTTCTTAATTGAACAGCAATCGATTCGTCATCCCTTCAGAATTCTTCATCTCTACAAAAATCTTCATCCCTACACAATACTCAATCGCTAACTTTCCATAATGGGGTAGTCACTAACATGAATACACCATATTAACAGCATCCCCTTGTGCACTCTACTTGATCGTGGAGGTATTAGAGTCTAGATGGAGTTTGTTGGTGATCTGGTCATCAGGCCCGGATGCAATTTCGATGCCATCACCCCCGCAGCAGCCTTTCATCGAGCTGTCGCATCAATTCATTAAAAATGCATGTCCGCAAAAAAGCGGCCCATTGTTTCGGCGCACTGTGACTGACATATTATATTATCGAACTTTTACACTTCCGGAACGGAGCACAATGGACATTTCGTCCATTGAAATCCACTTAATTGAAAACTTGGGGAATTCGATTAAAAGGCGGAGTCGCCCATTGTTAATCGATGTTTTATACTCAAAAACTCAATTACAAATCGAGAACTCACCCCCGGTGGGAGACCTTCGCCAGATTCATTATGAGATCTGCGACTTACTTTCCAATCCTTTCGCTGGCACTGCTTTGGTGCCGAGTCGACTCGAAGTCACAATGAGACTTTTGGTTCTGAAATGTATTGGTTATCATTTCGGATTCGTAAATTATTTTACTTGTACACTTTAATTGTTTAGTATTGGAATCTTCTATAAAAGTAAATTAACGAATCATCTTACTTACTAACCATTGCTTACTGATTTTAATTGATTATACATTAATAATTTGGTCGTTGGTATTAATAACTGTTGGAATTTTGTCCAAATATTAAGTAGCAACTACATACTAAACATTAAGCATAACCGTTGGTTTTAAAAGCTAATATTTATTGATCGCTGTTAATCGAAGAATTCTAGCACGTTTTCCCCTAAACCATTTTTTCTCGTCACGTTATATCCCAGTGCGGCTGTATTTGTGACTCATGAACCACAGCCCGTGCATAAGCGATCGTGTGTGGGCGTCAGCATAAAACTACACTATTTGTACGACTTTCGAACGGTTTATGCAACGCATAAACGCCGCCCGATAACGTGTACTTGTTTTCTGTAAATTACACGTTTTGTAACGCCGGAACATGCAGCTAAATATCAATAAATCATCATTAATTACGTGCCGGCGTTAATAGCGTCGCCCGTTTTGTCATCTAATGGATATAATGTAACACAATATAATTCCCTTATTCTGACGGATGCCCCGTTGAAGGGGGGTGGGTGGGGGGCTGGCAGGGTGCAGAGCACAAACAATGGGAAATTCGCATTCTGCAATATTCCACACACACGCTCACTTGAGAAATGGGTATAACGAGTCGGACCATAATTACTTCCAGGTTGTTGTTTTTTCGCCCATTCTGGGCCATTTTAGATTCGTTTTACTGCTGTTTTCTCCAGAACATGATGATTACGTGCAAAAAGGAGGAGTAATTCTTCGTTTTTAATGGGTTATAAGGCCGCCAATTGAGAAATTGCGTCGTTTGAACTAAAGTACAGTGATTTGTACTAAACTTATGGCGAAGGCTTTTATTTTGTCCTTTTTGGGATTATTATACGGGTTGAAACAATTTTAAAGTTCAAGTTTTAGAGATTACCAAATTATTGTTCGTCGCATTTCTTGTACTCATCTAAATTTAATCATAGAAAATATTGCAAATGTCGTTTCCTTTTTGCCTGAGGAAATTTGCGTGCGACTGCATATTCAAAATGAAACCGTTCCGCTAATTTCCATTCCAATTTCAATGTTTTCCCAGACAATCGATTCCATTTTTATTCCATTCGATAAATCTTTGTGTTGGATGTGGAAACACGGAACGAGAATGGAAATAATAAATTAGAATATCCTCGATGGAAGGAGAATAATGAGGGGACCTCATTCAAGTTTGATCAATTCATTGGGGGGAATAGAATTCCTAGCAGGACTGCTTTGCATACAAAATCAATTTGCATTGTGAAAGTACCTACAATTTCTTGTTATGTGTAGTATCTCGTTGTGCCCGTAATTGGATGTATACCACTAAATGTCTGTTAAAGGACGGACCTAATTTATTCACTTAACCTCATTTAATTCTTCCTGTTGTGCCCGCGCTCTCACCGACTAAAAATGGACACGAATGACAATGGTCATCTCCATTGAGGTATTAAAATATAATCTGAAATTATGGTAAGCATATAAAGTTGGTTTGTATATTGTACATTTGTACATTTGTACAAAAGAAAGATACCTCCATATTTTTTAAACTTGTTTTGAAGAGTGGAAATTCGTTTAAAAACTTCATATTGAGTGTAATATTACGTGGTGGAAAATGGATTTTATAGCGGACACGTATTCCGCACACACTCGAGTAGATGCGCCAGAATAAGTACTGCCATACAAGAAGGACATGTAAAGTAGAAAAATTGAAATATAAGTGAAGGGATGTTTTCTTTTTCCAGTGCAAAACCCACCCTCTTCCACTCACGACCCCCGGACATAATGCATACTTTGTATTCTAAACGAAACTCTTTCAGATGGAAAAATATTATTTTCTTTACATCACTTTTCCGTAATAAGATGTGCCCCTGCAGACGGGCATATGTCGGCCGGCATAAATTTTAATATTTTCCATTTCCATTTCCCCGACTTACATTTCAGTTTTCTAATTTGGTAGGACCAATAGAAAAGTGCGCAAGGGTATTTCTCTCGCGTGAATTTGCCATTTTCATTGTTCAAATTTTAAGCACAAAAATCATATACATATTCAAGTCATATACATTGGACTCTATTCAAAACTTCGTTTTGAAGAGTATAACTAGCACCCGAGGCATACAATTCTACTTTCAGTGGGCAAAAGTGATAGCAATATTTGTGCCTGGTGAGTTTGATATTCTTTGAGCGTAATGCCCCAATGGATAATTTCGAATTAATAGCTCCTGGCTGAATAATTGATTCAATCAAGAACAGAATTCGAGCCATGGCCACAATTCCAACTACCGTATAAAATAGGGTAAGTGCTCCATCAATCAAAAACACAATACCAACCGCAATGAACTCATAGAGCAAGTCAACCATTAAAACACCAACAATGGAATCCAATTTCCCACTTGAACTGCATTAATACAATAATAATACCTCTTGGAGAGGAAAAATGGTAAAACTGGAGGAAACAATGGTTGCTGGTATGTATGTCACAAAAATCTCTTAAATGCTCCCAGGCTGAGCTGATTTCGCAAACTTCGATCGATCCATTCTTGAAAAGACAAACGGCTGAATGTAACTACAGGTTTACTTGTGATTTATCCAAAGGCTCTAATATGACGAAAAAATACATTGTGCCGTCCTTGATATCCCATTAGATCGTGCACCCACACGGAAATTCAATTCGGATTATTTTTCAAGGATTAAATTCCACGAGGAAACTTAACAATTACCAGGGCCAATTTAATTCGTCCTGACAAGGATTCCATTTCCATAACTTCAGATGAGATAACAAATCCCACAGACGTATCTCAGCGAACAATGTAGCCCGAGCACATTTGAATTTTCACGCACGTCAGCACGAAGATCGGGAGGGAATGCATTAAAGAGGATGAAGTCCAATCTACGTGAAACGGATTTTTATGGGAGAGCATTATTGCATTATAAAATAAAAACGTTCCACAGTATATTATCAGGAACCGGTTCGGCCTGAGGGAAGTAGTTATTAAATGATTTAAAACACAATTGTTCTACTTACTGGAATGATGTCATTACCTCCAACATTATTAAAACATATTATAGATCTAATCAAAAATTTAATGAGATATTACGACCGGAGAATGGCTTTTTGTTGGGTCAAATCGACTGGGAACAGTCGCCTGATGGAACTTTAAGTGCAATATGAAATTACACCGTGGTGGAATTGCTTCCAATTTCACTAGAATTGTCAATAATTTTAATTATTATTGATATCATAATCGTATTATTGCTATACATGTCAGGAATGTTACGGCAACAATTAATTACTCCTATAAAATATTAGCACTAATTAAATATTCTAAATGTCAGATTTTTCTGAAATTATTCCCATTTTATTACCTACGTGAGCATAGTAAATTATTTGTGAGCTTACAGGAAATTATATGCCAATGCAACGAAGAATTATCTCCGCGGAAGCGCCATAAAATCAAGTTTTGCACTTAAACGAAGTGTTAAAGCCAATTAGAACTTAATTATTGAAAAATGACTAGATTTCCTCTTGAATTGTGATTTCTCTCCAATGCACAGTGCGTTTTCAATTTGCAACTACCAATTACTTGAAAACGATTTCCTGTGTAATATAATCCGTGAACCTTTCCTCACCTACTAAACGTCTAACGGTTAGGTTGTATTAACATTTCTCATGAGGAGAAAATGAAGAGTAATAACCGGTCGAGGCAATTAAGTTGCCACATGCGATAGTAAATTTGCACACGCCCACGCCTACTCCATTCAAAATACATCTCCATTGGAATTAGAACCGCAATTTATTCCTATCCGAGAAATCAACGTTCCTAATGTTGTTGATGAATAAACCCCTTTGCCCTTGATTAAATAATGTTTTGTGGAACTTCACAGATCGATCTAGGTAAGCACACAGTGCGAATACGTTATATTGTGAACTGCACCTCGGATTAAATCCGGTAATAACACAAACAGCCGAGTTGCAGTTTCATCAGCGTTTGTAATTAAAACTTATGCAAGCGAATGTCTGCATTGGTTTATTGGGCGCACATGTGTGAAACGGATCAATGTGTAGTTCAGGTCGCAGAATACACGAACGACTGTAAGTGGAAGAGGATGAAAATGCGTGGAAACCAGTGAAATGGGGCAGGTCTGGCGAGGAAACAATTGACTCAATTCAATTAATTTGTAATCGATTGGATTTTTTATTGTATAAAGCAGCTCAACCTAATTCAAGCTAATCCTTAGGGTGTTCTGTAACAATTTCTTTCAATCTTTTCATGAACATGACGTAGTAGCTTTGATTATACATGTATAATCAATGGCAGTAGGTAAATATTGAAATACAGTTCTCGTCTTACAAAACGTGTAGGTATCTTATAAACTTTTGCCCTCCTGTAAAAAAAAACAGGCAAGTAGTTAATAGTCACTAAATATTCTGTTTTTAATAAATGCCCTTTCATAAATTCAAATCCATCGTTATTTATAGGGAATTATCAAATATGCAGGAATGCCCCACCCCGTAGATAAGGTCGAGTCGCATCTTCTGCTCTCTCTCTCTCCTCTCATCAAAATTTCTCTCCAAACTCTCGAATTCCAATAATCGTCTCCCACCTGCCTTTATCTTAATATCCCAAATGACACTCGTTAAGAATCAGTTATCACGTGGCACGCATTACGAATGCCGTAACGCATTATCGCATTTCCATGTTTTCAGGGAATTTTCCGGGGGGGTGGGAGGTTGGGAGGGTGGGTAGGGTGATGGTAGGGGGAGGGTGTTGCTCGAAAAAAATTGGCGTTTCGCAGGAATGACTGGAAGAGACGATAAAAGGACTGAGTTACTGCAAATTGCCGCCACAATCGAATATAACTTGTATCGAATAAAGTCCCTTCCTCGTCGCATTTCTATTCGCCATCTCTCCAATATATGCAGCAATAATATTTCCTTTTCATTTACACACATTTCGTATGCGGATGGTGCGGAGGGATGCTGATTTATTTTAATGCGTTCCGTGTTACCTGCATTTCAAACAAAATCAATTTTCCCTTCGCTGATTGGAAGAGGGGACTCTCGGAATTTATAGAATTTTCTGTTCGGGGTGACAGATGAATAGTTTTATTCGTCTTTTTATCCGGTATTTCTCTATAGCTCTTTGGATGTCGTGTAAAAGAATTTCTTGTGTAGATGGTTAGTTGGAATTGCGCAAATCAACATTTATTTCTAGACTTCTGAAGGTATTTGCCGGAGGAGAGCTAGTTGTTCGGGAAAAAATATCAAATACGAAATTTTCTGTGATTAAGTTGCATTGAAGAATTCTAAATTTCCAAATTTGTTCCATTACATTCCATTTCAAAGAATTGATATTTCTTAAAGGTATTGATTTCTGTATGTAGGTGATTAGAAATATGTAGATGATTATATGTGGAAGATTATATTAAGAACGGCCATTTGCTGCTGGAATTTATGATGTGAATATTTTAACATAAACGGGGGTACACGGAGCCACAAATTACATCCACATTTGAAGGCAGAATGCATGGATGCCATGGAGGTAATTTGCGAAGGAAGAAAAGGCTCCACATCTTTTTTACTCTCGTCCTGTTTCATACAAAACGAGCTGTACAGTGAATACCAATATTCAGGAGGAGAGAGACGGGGGTAATCTCAGAGGAAGAGGGTGAAACCGCACGGGGATATATCATCATACAGAATAATGAAATTTCTTGGCAGGGAAAATAAGATAGACTGTTTAATATCTAAAGGTATGTAGGAGATTGAAAAATACATATGAGGTTGGAGTTTCGAGGGTTGAAGGGAGTGAGGGGGTGACTGGCGATGGGATTTTTGGGGGGGCGTTGGATGTGCTACGAAGTAGGGGGAAAGCTGAAACATTGGGGTTAGTAGTTGAGTAGAGGGATGATTTGAGGAATAGAGGGTGAAGCTGAAACCTCGTTGAGGATATAGTGTATTATTGATCCAGGTTGTAAATGATCCAGAAATTTTAAGATCAAAATTATAGATATTCCAGATTTTAGATGAACAAAAATTAAGGATAAGCCAGGTTTTAGATGAATAAAAATTCTGGATGATCCAGATTTTAGATTAATCAAATCTTGGATGATCCACACTTTTAATGATCGAGATTTTAGATGATCACTGAACGCAAAATTAATAAAAGAGCGGAAGATTTATAGGAAGAATGTATAGATTACTAAAGGTAGAAAAACACGTAGAGAGGGTAGACAGAAGAGCGATGAAAACATGAAGTGAACTGAAAAACCTGGAGAGATGTTCAATGCTGGAATAATGCGGAACATCTTAAGACGAACAAAGTGGGTGGAACGCACCCCCTAAAATAAAGTAAAACCGACAAATGGAAAAATGTTCGTTGGTTAGGTATGCGCCCCAAGGAATAATGCAAAGTAAATAGAGTAAGTTTTTCGCAGGTACTGTCGAATGGGGTTCGCCTCCCCCATCAAAATTCCACAATTATTGTTGATATTGCAAATGTTTGCGTTCTTTTGCCAATTATGGAAACAATGGCAGGAAGATATGTAAATATGGAGACGCAGCACGTGAATTAATGTTACTGCAATCGATGAGACCTTCACCCCCACCCGGCGTACTACGTGGAGCAGCGTATATTAACAATGTTGCTCCTGAATAAAATAAAAGTTGGTGGAGCTTACGTGTGTACATTGGATGTGATATCAAATCAAAATGAGAGCTTTCAGGGCGAAACTTTCCGTAATGCGAGAGGGTATTGATTCGCTTCCCTTTTATGTTTTTCATTTCCAAACTCCGAGCGGCCATAAATCCACCAACGAGGTTTCTCCCTTTTTGTATTTTTATATTTCTGAAGCATGACCTCAATAAAACACAGACATAAGTTCGACAGGAGCTGGAGAGGACAGCTTAATGGAATATTCAAAATAAATACCTCCGAGTAAGTGGGGAAGTTTTTCCCCAAACGGGGAGAGCACCGTCTCTGTAAATCATCCCTTATGGATTACATATTAAAATACCAATTGTAGTCCTTTCAAAACTTATCTACTTTATATTTTTATTTTTTCATATTTATATTTTTATTTTTTATATTTAAATTTATATTTTTATTCTATTTTCATATTTATATTTTCATGTTTTATATTTTTTATATTTTTATCTTTCTTCCAAGAGCGCTCATACTTTGCCTACGACTATTCACGTCACAGATGATTGAGTAAATACATAATCAATTTTACGACATCATTTGCAAACAAACCCCTCCCATGAAGATGTAAAATCGTATTTTTGTTCAAATCCACCCCAATTTTTATTGGATCGCAAATCTATGTTTACCTTTGCGGAATTATTTGCCCTACCCTCGACTGATTTATCTGGTCGTGGGGTGGAGGGGGAGGATGGGAAATAGCTTTTCCCCCTGTCGCCTCCCACAACCCCCTCAGCTAAATTCGTCCATTTGAAACTTTTCCTATAACACATCCGGTGCTGGAACCTGTTTACGTCTAGAACTTGGAAATATGCAAGGAACTTGTTATCCTTATAAAGCATTTCGCTCCGAAACTTATTATATCCTGCATGAATGACTCTACTGCTGACTTCCATTTTAATGTCCCCTTTCAACATCGAATTCAATGCTCGCCTTCCACACTCCTATACTCGTCGTTCTTGAGCCCAAAGCAAACATTGTCTCCGGTTTGCAATGGTTCGTTTTTTGAGAGCCCTGGCGAAATTATATACATTTTATTGCGCCAGGTCTCTTGCATCAATCATAACGAACGCTTAAAAGGAAAGAGCATTCATGAAACTCAAAACTCGGAGCTGGCTCCGTAGGAAATATAAATCTTGAACAGAGAGAGCTTTTTCAGGGAAGCCCCCATAATTCAACTCGTTCCATTTGTACGTTTTCACATGTAAAATACATTTTAATTAAGGTGGATGGAAAAATAGGAAACAACCCTTAATTAATTTTTTGCTTTAAATGCGGGTTTTCATTCGGAGAGTTCCAGCGAATCATCATGGGAGAGCAAGCTCAACTAAAAACCAGACGATTAGAAAAGTTGTGTATTAATAATGTCTGGTAGTACCCGTCACAAATTGAAAGGTTTAGTTGAAAACTTTGTTTCAAACGTAAGTAAGGTTAGAAGAATAACTACCATGGGGCGAGGGTGGCAATGTTTGTATGAAAACTCCTGGGATAAATTTAAATCGGAATTAGGGCAAAAAGTTGCTTGTTTGCTGTTCAAAACGTATTAATAACCGGGATTGTGAGGCATTAAAAATTAATTAGAGCCGAAGGAAAACTTCGCAAATTAAACAAGGAGTTGGGACACTTGCAGGGAGGGTGGAATTAATTGCGCTATAAATCATCGCGCTGAGAGAAATTTATTGAGACTCCTCTACCTATATAGCTGATTTTATTTCGATGAGTGTTCGAAGTTTCGGGAAAAACAAGGAGATACGAAGGTTTTGCTTCGCCTGTTATTAAACAACAAAGACCCTAAATCAATACAGATTTATCTTGCGCTTTGCTCGCGAAACTTGCGAGTTTGCATCCACTGCAGATTTGTTCTCTGGATTTATTTTCAATTTATATTTTGAGTATTTTTCTGTGATTTTAATATTCACCAATTGAAAACAAAAATTGAAAATTATGACCAAAACAATTACATAAGTCGGTTAATGGTCACTGGTCACTGTATTCTTTGTCAAATTGTTGACGTGGACAAACGGACTTATAAATGGACGGATGGATAGAAGAACGTGCATGCAGACGAACGGAAATTCTGATAACGGTGCGGTGGTTGTTTCGAAAAAGTCGCGCAATAGTCGAGGATTAATGAAACCGTTTAATAAGAATTTTATTGCATCCGCAGCTCCCAATGCCCGTCAAAACGAATAATAGCCAAAGAGGAGAATAAAACGGATGCATATCCATAATTAATCCCAGGGAGCATCTCTCCAGCAATAAATTTCCATAAAAATACTTTCCCCTTCAGGCGTTGATAAATGGAATCCTTGGTGATATAGACAAATGTCCGCGGGCACGAGCCCATCCGTTTCCCTAACAATAAGCAAAAAATGTCCTTATTAAAAGAATTTTCTATTTTTTTCCAGAGGGAGGCCGTTATAAATGCGACTTTCAACTTTTTCAGGGCATTTTCGCCCCGGAATGCTTTATTTATCGTTCCCAATTTTTTCCCAGAGACTAGACCTCCCCCCCATCCGGCACGAGTCGTAGTCTTCCTGAAAAATTGGGAAATGTTCCAGAACGCATATTTCTCCAGCTGGCAGGAGTAATATATTAAAAAATTCATTTGTATAACTCAATTCCAGTTGGCATTTCGAATGTTGTTCTTCCTTGGGGCGAATTTAATGCGATGCGGCGTTTTATTCGCGAATTGTTCAATTCCCCAGCCGCCTTCGACCCCTCCTCCATCCGCATCGCGAAAGTGGATGAGGCGGCAGAACAGCAGGATTGAATTAGGCGGGGGAATTTCATTAATAATTCTCAGGATTTGCAAATAATTTTCAGGATTTCCGAATTGTTTTCTTTTTTGACACAAAAATTACGATCAACATTAGCTATGTTTTTAAATATTTATCATAATTTGGTTTTTGCTAATATTTTTCAGAATTTACTTTTTTGATATTTGCTACTACATACTGATATTTTCTGTAAAACATGAGTAATGACCGGCCATGTGCATAAATAAGCAGTAATTGATTGTATACAGGGTGTATACTAAACATGCAGCACAAATTATAATAATAATTTATTAATAATTCGCCCAAAAAAATTAAAGGAGTTATTTCTTGGACTATTTCATACGAGTAACTGCTACCGACGTTTTGAAATTTCGGGCACAAATGTTTATTTTTTCAATTTTACAAAAATGATTGCCTCCAATGAAATATTTGCGTAGGGTTTGAACTACATATTTCCAAGAGTAAATCTTCAAGTCCATTGAAAAATGAAGCCCGTTAAATTAGTCTTGCACCATTTACGGGATTATGCAAATTAAAATGTTAAGACAACTTTCTTCGAGCGTGTAGGCGATTTCCAGCTAATTGGTGATTTAGTTAGAAATCGCCTCCATACATCTCCAATTGTCCAGTGAACACGGCGAATTGCCATTAGTGGACTACAATTCCCTTGACTTTTAGCTCAAAGTGAGCTATTAACCTTCTATAGTTAATGAGGTGAGCTATGGGCGGAGATATTGGTTTCGCGGGATCGGATCGGAGAGAATTCTGCCTCACGGCGTTCAGTAAAAAAATCACCATCCTAAGGACAATACATTTTAGTTTGATAAGAGCATTATGAGAGTCATCGCATCAAAATGCAAGATGGATAGAGAGTGTCTGCTCACAATAGCCGTGTAGGCCATAAAACCCCTCATCATAAATCAACTCCTAAAGTGTTAAGATGTGATACTTAACCTCTTGCGTTTGGTTAGCTGCTGCGGTAATATGCGGCCGTAAGTCAGCGCCTCGCATCTAGGCAATAACTTTCTACTACACGGCGATTGTTTCAAAAAATTCGCGTTACGAATGATTCATAACGCGGCCGTAAAATGAGCGGGATGGTCATCATGAAAGTTGGAGCAAACGGGGGCATAAAACGCTGCCTTGTAATATTCATGGGATGTGTTGCATATAACATGAACTTACCATCCACTTTTTTGTGCTTATCCTCGTAATAACTAGACACAAAATATAAATTTTGTAGTGGGATCATTGTAAACCCTACAGGGACACTCTTCCAACCCTCTTCTCACAAACTTCGTTTTAGCCGGCCATTTCTCGCCGTTCATTACGTTTGCCATGATTCAAGTCAGTGGTTTTCATTATTTAGTTTTCACTTTGTTATTCCTTCTGAATCTTTGCGTATTTTCGTTCGTTATGGTTTTGATCCTGTTCCTCTTTTTGATTCTGTTAGTTTCTTACAGCGTTTACGTTTTGGTTATAATCTGTTGTTGTTTATTTCTTTTCGTTATACTCTTATGAATAGAAATAAAAGAATATTGTTAGGAACGAACCACCTGGGCGCGGGAAGGAGCGAGGCGGCCGATAGGTGACGCAACCGCCCACCTGGAAGTGTTATTCGGATTCATACCATTGCCTTCTCCATCTAGCACGTTCAAGTGTAAGATTAGACTTGAACGTTTATGTTTTTTCTTTAAATAATGTTAAAGTCCCGAGCATAGCGTTGTGAGTTTTTCTCATTCCATACCCAGAAGTAAAAGCTAGAGCGGAGACCAACGGCGAGCTGAGGTCATGAGATTAAACGTGAGATCTTCTAACACACAAAAATGCACTTTTGTATGTGGCACATATGAAAATAATTGCTAAGGTCACCCAGGTACAAGGGTACGTTATACTTCAGGCGGTTTTACTGAGCAATAAAAGCGTCAGATTATAAATAAAAGCCAATTCAGGCACTTAGTATCTGGATGTTCATTGGATTTAAGTACTTTTTTCTTTAATTACCTACCTGTATGTCATGGTGTTTAACATGCACAATTATTCATCGACAACACTCAGGCACCATCGCAAATTCTACCTATAACTCTAATGCCCTGTTCACGCCATGACAGTTGCCAAGTCAAAAATGAATTGAAACAAATTGTCAATGTAGAAGAAACCTTCCATACCTAATTTTTATTCACGTGATATGCTTGGACGAATTTGATTGATTTAAGTGGATGAAGAGCGTTATTGGAATTGGATCGACCCGAATTGAATCGCGGAGGCATCTTTTGATTCAATTCCAATTTAATCCCCCCGCCCCCCTAGTATTTCATCCGTCAATTTGATAAATGAAAAGGGGTTGCATGGTGGGAGGGAGTGGGCGGTGAGACGCAGTCCATTCTAGAGGCAAAACAGATCAGAATGGATTGACTACGTTTATAATAAGCAATCAGTTGGAATCCTCTTACCGCGAGCGAAGTCGTATTTGCGGATGTATACAAGACGTAACTTTATTACGAGGCTATTCCGAATACTTGAACGTAATATCAACGATAGCACTATGCATTTTGCGCACAAAAAGGGCCAGAAAGCGGGACACATAAAGCAAATTTATTCACGGTTTGAGAACAGTCGTAATTTCCTGGATACACTGGAAATGTTAAATTTAAATTAATCTCTTCGCAACAATTTCCCTTTACTGCTGTGAGAACTTGGCTCTCGGCGTGACCCCATAATTTTCCAATGTTTGTTATGTAAATTTCACGTTTTGCTAATTTGTTATTCGATTTTAATGAGCTGTCAATTAAATAACGCTTTCTCTGTCGGCCTACGCTTTTCTCTTCGTTGTAGCGACAATTCTCGAATCATGTATGTACATGTTTGTGTTCATGTACACGTTTGTGTTTATGTACACGTTTGTGTTCTTCTAGCATAAGTTTTCACCCCGATTCTGCAACTAAAGCTCATCCTACCATAAGGAAAGTCCCAGCGCAAAGGCGGATTCGTATGTTTCCGAACCGATCCGAACCGAACCGCGCCAAACTGAACCGAACAATGCTACGTTTGCGGCCACCCTAATCGTTCCCTAATAGAGATATGGAAATTGAATACTCGTAACGAGGGCGCATTAAATCTTGTCTGTAATTTCGCATAAAAATTCTCGCGTGTTTACTCCGCGAATTATAGGCCGGAATAAGGAGCTCGCGTGTGCACAGGAATTCAAATAAAATCCGGAGAAATATAAGGAACATTAATACGAATTCCAGTGGCTTTTCCCGCCCACCCACTTATCCTAATTTGCAGTTCAGCTGCACAGGCGCATAATCACAGCAATCCGGTAATGCGTGAATTTACCGCAGGCAGTAATGCGAGGAATCTGAGAACAGGGAAAATTTTCAGCTGAAAATTTAATATGTGGTTGGGAAATTTTCACTTCCATTCGAAAAAACTGTTATTCGATATTCGAGCATGCTCTCCACTTAGGATACTTTGTGTGAACCCCCATACGCTTGAAGTTGTTTCATTATTAAAGTTATAAGCCGGGGAAATTTTCTTGGGAATTCTTCATTTTGATTCAAATAGTTGTTAGAGCCGCAACTAACGTTTGGTGCTTCTTGCGTCAGAACATTTATTTCAAGACCATGGATGATTACCTAATTTTTCCAATACTGTCATTGAATGCCAAGTTTTTCCAACACAATCGGTGAATACCAATTTTTAATCAGTCTTTACAAATCACGAATCAGTACATTTCAACTCTAATGGTACGGATAATTCCATTTTGATTTTGTATTCATCTATACAGGGTGTTTCAGAAATAACTTTGGAAACTTGAATCAAATATACAACTCACCAAAATAAATAACTTCTATTTAATATTTTTCGATAAGAAATTTTTTGTTTACTTTTCTTGTAGACGCATTTTGTTCGCTTTTGTTGGTCTTCCAGAGCCGGACAATGGATTTTAAGTGAATCTTCGCTCCAATCCCACGTGTTTTGGGCCGTGTTTAGGAAAAAATTCAACAGGATAAAGTTGTCTATTTGTCTATTCATGGTAAAAATTCCTAAAGTTATTTCTGAAGCACCCTGTATACTGGAGTATAAATGTATTCTTTTCTAAAAATTGTAGAAAGACTCCATTACGTGAAATTAACTCGGAGCCAAAAACATTAGAAGTAAAACCACCGTAAGCCGCGATTAATTTTGACCCATTTCCGAGCCCTTCCAGTGGCCTACATTCGCCGCAAATCCCCTTCGAGTTGGATCGTCGGCCAGAGGTCGTCCGATATTACTTTTATATTTGATGTGTCCCCGCGAATAAAATGCAAATCCGGACATAAGAATTGCACATTCGCCAACTGATTTCCAATGCAAACTGCGACAAAACGTTGTTTATTATTGCACGTTATCCAGATCGAGCCAGATTAGGAGCGCATTTCCAAGTGAAATCGATCGATTCCGCAATCCTCATTCCGCACACGACCTCCGGCTTGATTAAATTTGAAGATATTGCATTCGGCTCGTCTTATTTATGACTGCACGCGCACACTCACAAAGGGACCCATTAAATTTACAGCGCGAATAAGGGAAACGTGGAGGAGACGCGGGGGTTGAAAAAGTGGCGCGTAACTCAGACCTTTAATTTTCAAATAAGTACCTGTCCACTTTCTAATGATTACCTGTTCATTCTGAAATACTCATTTCATTTGACACAACATTTTCTTTGTGAAGTTTAAAAAGGGATTTGATGAATATGTACAATTATTTTTAGATTTATTGAATTATTTTCGCAAGATTGAATTATTAAACACAATGTTTTCTTGAATGTTTAAATACTTAAACATTTTTTTAAATGTGCTGCAATTTTCGATAGGAAAATTCTTGACTTTTCCACACCTAACATTCGTTATTTCTACAATCCCATCTCCTCCAGCCCGAGGATGTATAGTATGTCGGCCGTATATCAACCGGCACGTATAACTATCCGAGTTTGTAGGCGCATAAAGCCGCTTTTATGGTTTCTTTTTGCATATTTACTGCCCATTATTTAATTCCTATTTTTCCCTTTTTTATATGCCACGACAATATCCTTCGAGTTGGGGGGGGAGTCGTTTTGCATGGGGGGGCGAAAAATACGGCACTTGCGTTCTATTTCAATATGCAGTTCCGTTTGTTTTAGTTTAGAGTTTGGAATAATCGTAAACTTCCGTTATATTAGGTTTCCTGCGGGGAATGGCCCATAAAATACCCTTTAGGAAATTTACGTTTATTAAAGGGATTATGTTGCAGGAGCTTGTTATTCGACGGAATGATATATTTTGCTGCACGGGAGAACTACAACCTTTGCGAATTCTCACATTCAATTTCCTGGTGTATAATGTAATAACGTATGCCATTTCGGAATTTCAATAACACTTGCATCAGAATTTAAGGCACAATTTCGCACATCTCGTGAATGACGTTCCCTTGAGGACATTTACAGCTTGTTCTTTTTCATTCAATAATTGAAGTATACAAGCATATCTAACAAATTTATGTTAAATTTCCTATGATGCCCCCACGTCCACTATTACATTGTGGGGTAATGCAACCACTAGAGAGTCCTGCAGTCCACGGTGCATCCCAAACTTGCTCCCACTCTCTTGTACCGTCGACGGAACGGCCAGGGGTGGGATGCTATAACGTGCGACATTCGACTTTCGCTTCGCTTGCTATGCATTTTGGTTTGTGCGCAGCAGTGAAATGTGCGCAACGAAGCGCAAGTCGAATGTCGATCTTTAAAGCATACGACCCCAAGTC
Source organism: Hydrochus callosus (assembly GCA_033557855.1). Classification (NCBI taxonomy): domain Eukaryota; kingdom Metazoa; phylum Arthropoda; class Insecta; order Coleoptera; family Hydrochidae; genus Hydrochus; species Hydrochus callosus. The sequence goes on along the minus strand of JAUIMY010000003.1, from coordinate 81,409 downwards.
CCTAGTTTCCAAGTTCAATTAGACGGAGGCCTTGAGTAGTTGTCTAGATCGAGTGAAGTGTTAGTGCGATATGTTTGATATTCAAAAATACAGATGAGGGGCCATCATAACCAGGCCACCATAACAGGCACACTTTTCTAACTTCGTTTTGACAGTATGAAGAAACTTGGTTTTGAAGGTTATAAAATCCGCCCCTTTTTTCAAAAACACACGTGCAGTCCACCACGTTAATCCCCTTGCGATTAATCCATATGCGGTTAACCCAACCGGAACTTGCGACGTACAGAAGGACCAAGAACCCTGAAACGACCTTGACACTGACTGGCGCCCACTAAAAAACGCCGCCCTCGACCCGGGAATCCCATTTCCCACCCCCCAAACAAATCCCGTCCCATGGACGTCCTCGCTTTCACGAACGGAACGCAGCTTTACATGATAGCCCGAGAGCGGCGGCCGGGCCGGTGTCTGTGGGCCCCGGAGGCGGCGGAAGTTGCGGGGGCGGCGAGGTGACGGGACGGGCGTCAGACGGCGGCTGCTGGTGTGGCGGTTGACTGGAAGGCGTGCGGCGGGTGAAAATGGCAGAGGATAAACGGGGAATCCCCTAGGTCAACGATCAAGCCCTGACCCGAGGCCCTACTTCGCACGCTGACCTTATTCCCGTCCTATCGAATGTCAAGGACGACATCGGGGATGCATTTTTAATTTGGAAGGTCCCCGACTCGTCGGAGTCGTGGTGAGGCGGTGGTCGTTTGCAGAAGTGCTTTCGTACGTTTCCGGGACTACAGAATGAGATGACGAGGGTCGTTTCAAATATAAGTCACTATATTTTTTTGAATTAAGTAACAGTATTTTTTTTTGAGTATAAAGTATTTCGAAAGTAGGTTAATATTTGACTAATTTTTCCACAAAATCGCCTTATTTTCAATATATTTTTGGTAACGTGGGGAAAGTTTTTCCAATCCATTGTCATACCAGTCTGCCGCCAAACTGGTTAGCCATCTATCAAATTCTTGTTTCTAATCATCCTCTTTTATGAAGCGTCTTCTCCCAAGATGTTGCGGAAACAGGTGGAAGACACTTGGTGCAAGCTAAAGTTAACAGAAACTAGTTTTTCCCATGACAAAGCTCGACTACACGCTGCTCGTCAGACTCCAGACCTGCTTTAGTACTTAGTTTAGATGGAATTTTATCCGACATCCGACTTACCTCTCTAACCTTGCACCAAGTGACTTCCCACCTGTTTCCTCAGCTGAAGCAACATTTTGGGAGAAGATGCTTAAAAAACGAGGATAATTCGAAACAAATAAAGTTAAAAGATAGCTAACTAGTTAAGCGGCAGACCGTGGGTGCTTTACTTGAGCTTTCTACACCACATTTCAAGGGAGTCCTAATGATATGATTTTACAGCGTATATGGGTGAATGCCTGCAAACACAGAAAATAACTCAATTTTGATCCAAAAATAACATCATTATTTTCAAAGGAAAACCGTTTTTTCGCGAAAAGCCCGGTGAGAGGAAAGTTGAAATGTTTAAGGGAGAGAAGGCGAAGGACGGCTCTTTTCCCCATATTCTCGGCGCTCGTCCCCAGCCTACTGCCACAGAGGAGTTTGGAATAGGCGATTAATATGCCAAGGGAAAATTTTATCTCACGTTACGCCCATACTCTCTGTTATTGACGGCTCTCTCGTATTCAAGTCCATTTTTGACCCCGTCTAAACGGGTTTAGCTCAATTTCTTCGGCTTTGACAGTTGGGAACAACATACCAAAGAGTTGGGAACAGATGTGATTGCAATAGTGCACGCGAATTAATATCCATCCAGGGGGTCAACAGAGTAACTGCCATTTGTCAGAGGCGGGACAAATGTTTTGTTACTCTTTGGACCCCCTGGATGGACTTTAGTTGAGAAATCATCACAAATACGTCGATTAACGCAGTTTGTTTTTTAAGCATTAGTGTTATATCATAAAATTTGTGACCCATACCTAACCTACAACGAAAATACACATTACCATTTGCAAAAAAATTGAAACTTCCTTGTGTACAGTATAAAAATTAGGTATTCTAAAACAAGCAAGAACTGACAATGGAATGAAAAATCACGGAAATTAATATTCCTAGATAATGAAACCTGAATTATGACAAATAAGCGATTACTCGCAAGAAAAAAAACTAATGGAAGAGAAATCTTCGCGAATTACATCACGAAATTTGCATAGCAACGTGCTAAAAATATTTTCAAGGTTCAACTTTCAAAATTATTTGCTTCCTCCCTTTCTTTTGCGCGGCGGACGGTATCACCAATCACCGAAAAATGGATTCAATTTATTGGACCTAATCGTTTCCTGGATTGCCGGTGCCTCGTTGTCTGGAACCGTGATAGATCGAGCGGTTGCGCAAACCACCTAAACCAATTATAAACCATAAACGTGGAATGCGAGAAAAGTGAATGTGAATATGATTCAATGAAAGGTGTATTAAGTTATGACACATGAGGCGAATTGCACAATCGCAGCCTCCCATTTTTGCTCAATTCTCACACAGCGAACTATATTTTAACAATGATAAGAGCACAGAGGGGTTTCGCAAGAACTAATGCATAAAATATCAGGTCCGTGAAAAGAAGCTGGCTTGTTTTTCCCCTCGATTAATTGAGTTAATAACTGCTTTACGTAATTAATCGCTGGTACAACGCGGATCGAATTTGCATTCTGAAATCTATTTATTTATTTATTTATGTGAAGAAGAACCACTCGCCAGTTTTGATCAACAAATATTTTAAAATGCAATAGTGGTCTTAGATCAGCTTCTTCTACTAATCGTAGATTATTTTTTTCCAAAATTATGGGACAGAGAGAGTATTATTCTTAATCATGAAGAAAACAACATATATTTTAGAAAGTTCGTTTTCATGTACACGTATAAAATTGTGGAGAAAATACAAATTGCCCAATACTTACCTAAACACATTTCAGATCAAAAAATTACTAAGTGAATTTGATATAAGTCAATATTTGCGAATGGAATCCGAATTGACCCGCAACGAGAAATGGAATTTGAATAAGTTATGAATGTCAATGTTGGCAGGTTCACGATCTAAATTCACGATAGCCAATTAAAACATCCATTCGATCTCTGTGTTCAATTCAGAAACTGCAGTTGCACGATCCGTCCTATGTCAAGTGAATTCAAGAGATAAATTCAGTGTGAAGAACGGCCGAAGCGAAATGTTCACGCAACCAAACATAATGGGGCTCCCATTTAAAATTTGAAAGCAATCCACCCCTGGCAACCCCCTCGCGCGCCATTGTCCTCGCCCACCCCAAAAGCATAAAACTATTCCCCCTTCTGTTTGCCACGGAACATGGAGCCTTTGTTTTACTTTGGAGCCTGCCTTTTTCCCCTCTGCTCGAGTGATCCTGTTCTACCTAACTGTTTTGTTACTTATTAATTCAATTTCCTAGAACCACCCTTACTGTGGGGGTTCTTGTTCCAGAGGAATTCAATTCGCCAGACGTAATGACTCCCATTGTGCACTCCAATGCAAATAAACTCTCGAATATGTTTCGAAGGGATGTAGTTATTGCGGTATTTTTCAAGAGCGGCGTGTGCTATTCAAGCACGGAATTTTATTAAGGAAACGCGTCGTACTTTGTCTACAAGAGCCGCATATCGTCATATTGTTTATTACATAATATGGGAAATCGAATCCTCCCTTAGCGTAGGAATTTATCCCCTGTTTATCCTGAGAAGGGTAGATTCGCGAATAGGAGATGGACTCGTTTTTGTTTAGGGTACAACCGTAATCTGGCGACATAATCATGTCCCATCCAATTATCTTTTTTATGTCATCTGTTTCGTTTTTATCGCCGTTCACCCCTCTTACATTAGGGGGGCGAATTGCAGAAAAGGAGGGCTTTTTTTCCTCTTGGAGGGTCGGGGTTGCGTTGATAAGGGTTTTATAATCTAATCATCATTCACAACTCGAGTAATGATCACCATTTGTCTCTTAATGCGAACCCCTTAACGTAGGACGAGGAACGTCTCAATTTTCACAAATACTTTTCACCCTGGTTTTGTATTCATCCATAAATATATCAAATTTTCAGCTTTTCTTTTCTACTTGTTAGTATGACTGGTGTATCTGTTTTTCTTTCAATATGTCTATTTGACTTTTTTATCTTGTCTGTCTGTTTATCTATCTGTTCATCTGTCTGTCCATTCGTCTATCTGTCCATACGTTTGTCTGTCCATCCATGTGTCTGTCCAACCTTTTGTCTGTAAATCTGTCTGCCCATTTCATCGCCTTTCAGCCATGGCGTATTTGACACGTATGTACATACAAATGTCTGTTAGTCTAGCTGTCTCGACTACCTGTTTGTCTGTCTGTCTCTGGCTATCTGTCTATTTGACTGTCTGTCTATCTGTCTGACTGCCTGTCTGTCTGTTGAAGTCAAACAAGAGAATGCACGAAGTCGAAAACGCCGAGCAAGCGTTGCCTCATCAGCATCCGAATAATTTACACTAGTGAGTCTCTCTGTTGTGATTATAAACAAAACAAACTAATTAGCGAACTGGGATTTAATTAAACATAAACATGAAATAAATTAGAAATACATAATTCGATGTGCCGTTGGAGGAGTTCCGGAGAACAAATAATTTCGTTTCGCGGAAGAATAAAAACAAAAAGTTCATTAAAGCTGCGCTTTAATTATAATTAATTGGAGTCGCTGCTACGGATTTGTTAATTGAAACAGACAGAAATCCTTGTCAGTTGCTCCCTGAATAGCTAGTGCAGGAGAAACTCGTAATTATAGATATGTGGTATGTTGGTAGGTTTCCTACTACTATTGTATATACCTTTAGTACAATATTTTGTGTCTTGCATTTCCGTATTTATGGATTTATGTACAATTTGTATTCATGTATGTATGTACTTAGTCCTGGTATTTCTCTAGTCCTAGTATGTGTATTTAGTTCTAGTATGTAGGTATGTATTTAGTTCTAGTATGTAGGTATGTATCTAGTCCTAGTGAAAGTTGTCTCCTAAATTTACAGTGTGTCCCGTACAATCGAGGGCTTCTGCAGTCATAATTTTCCCCAGCATCTTCATTATTCACAGGGGCTTACTCCGCGCCCCCCCGAAAACTTAATATTAATTTATAATTAGCGAGTTTGAGGATTAAGGACCGCAAGTTTGTCCTTGCTAGTGAATCCCGGGCGTAAATCTTCCGCCAGCCCTAAAATATTCAGGGGACCCCTCTAATAGTCTACTTTAGTGGATTTGCCCCGATGGATTTTAGGGTGCACATTTTTCTCCTACCCCTCGAACGAATGGAGGCTTATGCCTCGCACAAACATTTCTATTCGCCCATAACGCAATCATAATCGTGCGTCGGGGGGCCAAAGAAGTTCGCTTTATAGTTCATTCTGCGTTTGAAAGTCGTTTCCGGGTCGACGGGCCCTTTTGACGTTCAAAGGTTAATGCGTGAGTAAAGGAAACATCCCATGTGCTCACGCTCAGCCGGATACGTTAGTGACGGTGGAAAAGGTTCCGGTGGCCATTTCGGGGTAAAGAATAAATCGACTGTGGTAATTTCTAGCCAAATTTTGTCTGCTGGTGAACTGTGAACATTTTTCTCTTCACCATACACGAACCACAATACGTATTGAGAATTAGTTGTAGTATGACAATAATGAATAAATTTATCTTAGCCAAATATTGATTTAAAATTTGAATTAATATATTAAAAAGTGACTAAAGCATTAACAAATATTAGGGGAGGGGGTGTGGCAGTTATCTGAAGGGCTAATTATCAACGTGCTATTGTAAGGGTGGGCAAGAATGATAAGTTTTCCTATAATAAAGCATGCGTCACACAGCGGATATTCAATTTTATAATTTATCGACAGTTAGTTGCAAATAAAACGTCGTTTCTCGATTATAACTGAACCAATTTCGACTACCTAGTTTGCCTTTTAGGAAATAGGAAGCTCTTTCTTCGAGTTAACAAGAAGCAATTTGCGTTTACTCGATTCCTCGCAGAGCCAATTTTAATACTTTTTTTAGAATATTACATGCGATGGGTTATTACTCTCCTCTGTTGTCTGCGACGTGTAAAAAGACGGAGGAAGGCTCGAATGAGTAGCTCGTTAACACGGGCAGCTCGACGTCAAATTGAGGTAAAACGGAGAAAAAGTCCTCGCGGTGCCAGGCGTGTAAAACGGGCTGAAATAATTATCCGCCAAGTAGTCCTACAGGGGATTATGTTTAAACAAAGCAGAGTTTATGGTGTTCGAGGAGCGAATATAAGAGATAATTCACGTTTACGTCCGCGGGAATCATTTAAAATTGTATAAGCCGAGCTCGAGTTACGGTTACAGTTATTGCAGTGCACTGGGAGCAATGATAAATATCGCGATTTAGGTCAAACTAGATGCTGAGTGTGTTTTGAAAGCGACCACCCCATCTTTGTTGCTGATGCCGACACATTCTCATCTTTGTTCTTTCCGAAACGAAACTTCCCATCAAATCATCTAAAGTCATCATTTTCCATGTAATCTAGTGGTAATGTAGTAATATTTCGGTTGGCACATCTAATTGTTTAGTACACTACCATACACTACCATTTTTTCATATTGCTGGATTATAAATCAACTGGAATGAGCATAGAATTAACCGTGGAACAAGAATCCAGTAAATAAATGTCAAAGTAAGGAGGATGGCTAGGGTACCTAAAAGAGATGGCAAGGGAGATAAGGAAGGTAGAAGGTAGGGAAAGGAATGGAAGAAGGAAATGGAGGAAGTGGTAGAAATAGAAGAAGAGGTAGAAATAGAAGAGAAGATAGAAATGGAAGAGGAGGTAAGAATGGCGAAGGATATAGGAATGGAAGAGTCGATTGGAATGGAAGAGGAGGTAGGAATGGAAGACCAAGTCGGATGGAAGTGGATGTAGGATTGATGGAGAGTAAAAGGAAGGGAACGTGAAGGGGGAAACGTAAATAACAAAATTGATGTAGAAGTGAATCAGAAATGTCGAGACAAAGCACAAAGCACAAAAAAAGAGAAAACAAATTTATAATATCCACTTTTCTAGATCGTCCCATAAGCGAGCCGGCGGGGGGTTGGAGTGCGGGTCGGGGGTGGTGCAATTTCCACATTTCTCTTTTTCCCACTCTACAAAGGTTGTAAGTTTCGGGGGATGAGCTCTGGAGGGGAGTGGTTGGAGCAGGACGCGTATGGAGGGATGAAGAGAGTCGACGCGCTGGATATTGAGTATTGCAATTGGAAAGGGAGGTTGATAATACGAGAAGTGGTTGGGGAGGAGGAAACGAGTTTAGAAAGAGAGGATGCGGCTGACAGTGGGGTTGCGGAGGTGGATGGAGCGAGATGGGACGATTGGGCGGGTGGGAATTGGAGATCGGGAAGTTTCCTCGCGAGTTTAGGGGTAGCTACCCTCTCCCGGCCGGGCCGAGGTGATGCCGAGCATCTCCGAGGAGAATCCATTGCCTCCGCGAGTCCTCATCGATCGCAGTCGAGCTGCGTTGCCGATATGACTTGCATTCCGCGACAGGTTTGAAATGTTGCAACGGCGTCCGCAAACATTGATTCTTTCCCATTATAAATAGTACGCAAAAAATGCGTCCCTATATCATCCCTTTCCACCCTTCTGGGGAGCCCGTGGCCCGGAAATTACGTTTTATGGATCCGTTCCTGCAGTCTGGGCGCTTCTTTGGTTTGCAGGGAGACATTTTTGATGGGGTAATTAGGTAATATCGGGGCGGGGGTTGCGCGCTCTGATTGAGGAAGGGCTGGTTGCTCGAGTGGCGGAAGGAGGGATTAGGTTAGGTTTGAGTGTGGCGAAGACGGGGTGCAAAACCGGAGTTTGGTTTAAAGAACGGAAGAATAAAATAACGAGTTTAGCCCTTATACCACTCAATATGTTTGCAAGGGTTGTAATCCGTGGGCGTAAAGTCTCTGTAATGGGCAGAAAGATAATGGGTGGAATAGTGGAAGGGTAGTAAGATTAAATTACGTAGGTCTGATAGAACTGACGAAGAAAAGATTGAAAAACAAGCTTTCATCAAAAGGACGAATAATTCACAAGATCGAAATAAGAAAAATAAGGAAATAGGAGAATAAGAAAACGAATCCATGAGAGACCTAAACCATTAAAAGGGCTGAATCGTAAGACGGCAACTTTTAAAGAACAAAGTTCTAAGAAGGCTAACAAAAATTGAAAACTAGTTACAGCCGGAGTTTGCCGGTGACCTTGATTCTAGCGCAGGTAATAGAGGGGCTCGGTAGACTAAGAGTCCACCGCGCAGCTTTCTCTCAGCGGCAAGGTTCGGCTGTGAGGTCTGTAAATATTTTTAGTATAGGTACTTGGTACCTATCCTTCATTATATTTTGGGACATAGGAACTACTATTTAATTTAGAACACAAAACGAATACACGAGGGGAAGAGCGGGACGAGAGGAGAAGGTCAGTTTCACGAGAGGCCGCAAAGACTGCGAAAAGTGCGACCTGCAACTGTTGCAGGGACGAGACTCTGGAAGGGCGAAAAGGGTGCAAGGCCGGAAGGGCGGCAGGAATTCCTGTGGCGTGACGTAAAAAGGGCTCTCAAGGTCGTGTAGTAGCGACAAGAACAGCTGTCTCGAGCTTTAGGGACGGCGCCAAGGGCACCACCTGTTCGTGCGGAACGTTCCGAGGGACGCCTGACCCAGGATACGGCGCCGCGACGCCTCCGACGGCGTCGGATCGTATCTGTCACCCGGATGTCTCCGGGGCGCCCTTACACAATTACCTGGGCCGCACTTCGACATTTAACGCTGCTAATTCGCCCCCGGATTCTTCGCAAAGGGCCATTGAACAAACAGCGGGCGACGGAGGAATTAATTAGGGGGACCGCTCGGGGATGAAATGGGGTGGCGTTTCGAAGGGCATTTTGAATGCAAATGTTTTTTATTGGATTTAGTGGAATTATTCGCCCCCGTTTGAAGATTGCGATTGTACCTCAGACGTTTCAATCAATGTGATTGATCCATTTGTGCTTTGTATTGTGTTGTAGCAGTTCTATGATAGCTTTGTTCGTGGGGACAGTTCAGAACCAGAACGCATGCGTAGTAGTTAATTCCAGCGCTAAATTGACCACTATCGACGTTCAAATTTACTACAGCGCATGCGTTCTAGTTCCCAACTGGTTCTAAACTGTCTCTGCGAACAACGCTATTTCCAATGATTTACACAGAGCGATGATAAATAGCCGCAACTTTTTTATATTTTTGTACTTTTCGAAACGAAGCTTAAATTTATTAACCCTTTCGATCGTAACTTATTTATTTCATGGGATTATTTTTTTTTATTTTTTGGTATATTTTCCCTTTTATATATTATCTACATGCCATTCTATTTAATTTTGATCACTATCCCATTACCATTCGAACTTATTATCCCCAAATTTCAGCCCCAATTACCAATTCAGTTTATAATTCATCTGAGACGTGCCAGTTGATATTTTGACGTACCCAACAAACGCTAACTAAATTCGCCCGGCCGCGCCGTAATGTTATTTATTAACGCCGAAACAATCCGCTCTATGTACCCCTGATGAATAGTCATTCCAATTTATAATCACTTGCCGCGGTGAACTTTGGTAATGAGTAATTGTTTCGGGAACTGTATGCTGACAAACAATTTAATTTATTGGCACAAACTTTATTGCAATTTCATCGTAATTATATTCGTTATTATGTTACATCGCGCAAAACTACCAGCTCAAACTAGCGCCGCTCCAACTCCACAACTAACTTTCTCAAACTGCTAAATTAATTATAAACAATACTTTGATCCCGGCGCCCTATTCTACGGATTCAAAACCAAATTCAATTCTCCGCTTTACAAGGGCTGTTCCACTCGGACCGGTGGCGATGGAAAACTCTCACATGCAACTCTCCAAACACCAAACTTCAACTCACCACTGCTCCGCACTAGGCACACCTAATTCCCAATATATTCAATAATTATTTAAAATTTTCGCAGGAAAATATTCAGTCAACCGTTTTATTCAATCATTCCTCGTACAACCAGAGATTCAACATTTAGAAATTATGTTGCAATCGGCATGTCCAAGCTATTTGCTATAGCTTGTTACATGGAGTCAAACGACTCAACAACTTTGAACATATCATCTTCAGAATCAACCACTTCCAGAGTTTCCATTTCTGGGGCATCCATTTCCCGATCATCCATTTCCAAAGATCCCAAATCCACTTCCCGATCATCCATTCCCGAAGGTCCCATGTCCAACTCGTCCTCATCGAAATCCATATCCTGATATTCCACTTTTGGCGCCCTCATCCTCGGATTTAACTCAATTCCCATCTCTTCCAAGTGCAAAGCATCCACTTCCCAAGATTTCACTTCCGTAACATCAACATGCAAAGAATCCGTATCCGCAGGATCTATATCTGAAGGATCCATATCCACAATGAGGATTCTTCCCCTAGACACGTAAAACAATATCTAGAATATTCGCGCAACTTTTTTAAACACTGCCATGCTGTCTGACCAGAAAATATTCGATTTTGTGCAGAACTCAAACCAACTAAATATGAAGTGAAGTTGAAAACTTATACAACTCACAGAGATAACTCTTCTCCGATTCAATACTGAGGAATGATTGAATAAAAACGCGCTGACTATAACTTCAAAAGTGACAACTCCATTGTCACGTTGACAAAAATGCCCTCCGCAAGGATTGTTTTCCAACACTACCTTCCACACTGCTTGATTATCTCTCGGTCCTCTCGTGAAAGGCCCGAACATCCAAAACACTAAACAAGATTAAAATGTTTTCCCCCCGATCGAAACGAATGATAAATATGGTCGACTATATGGCTGGAACAAACAGGAAAATCCGGGAACAGCAGGACGTGTCGCGCTTTTTATTGGAAGGGCCGCGCTGAATTCCGCCCATCGATCGATTCCTTAACCCGTTTTGTCGTTTATTAAACTTGCCATAAGTGAATTATTTCGTCTGGTGGTGCGACCGATTCAGGGGTGAGTTGATGGACGAGTGCCAATTACCAGCGGAAGGTTATTCGGCTGGAAGCGTTGCATAAATTTGCGTCCAGACAAATTCCCCTTCAAAAATTACAAATCGATTCAATTCCTGTCGTGACGTCCCCATCACAAAAAAAATTGGTTCCACCAATCACATAATCATTGAACTAATCATTGAACGCTCAACATTGAACTAATCATTCAACGCTCTACCTAAACACAGATTTCTGCTTTTATACGTTTACTTTTCCTTATTCCCCCAACAAATGCAAAAATGACAACCTTATTTTTTATTACATTACATCTTCCTTTTTGGTTTCATTAACTCCCTTGCGTCTGTCTAAATGATTAAAACTGCAAATGGTTAAATAATAACAAATACCTGAAGTAACTGTGAAAAGTACATTTCTTGTATTGTTATTTGTTTGTTCCTAGGAGTAATCCAATCTATTTTAATTTTAAAAATCAAATTACCAATACAAGTTCAATTGTTATTCCAAATTCAACCAGGGAGTTTTTAGAAAATTTTCAGTAATTGTTTAGTAAAACAATTAAATAAAAGTAGAACGAATGAATAGTATAAAAGTATACATACATCATCAAGAAATGTGCTGTTATAATAGAGCTGAACCGAAATAAACAACTATATCAAAATATATTGTATCTAACCATATTGAATGTTAATTCATGGGAAACAATATTTTCAAACAAGTTTGATGAGCACTGCTGGAAGGTTGAAGAATTTCTATCATTAGTGTAGGAATCCATAATCTCAGATGTTACAGTTAGATTTATACACGAGGAACGAACTTTTAACTGTACTGAATACATTCTGCTAGATTAACGGCGATTATCCTTCGGTACATTCAAATTCGACTAATGCGGATTCAAATTAATACACGCTGCAAACCTTTAATGTATGGGCCCCTCCATAAAGACGTCCCTGCCTCATAAGTAATGACTTTATTAGTCGCCTGAGGGACTGTCTTTGTGAATGTTAAATGATATTACTTTGGAAATGATTAGGAGAGGAGTAATGTTGCTTTTAATGCTGAAAAACTTAACAGAACCGCATTTGGAATTCAAAATCGATTTAGGCGGTTAATTGCTAGAGGGCAAGTTCTGAAATTGGGATATATTTATTCCCTAATAATGAATTTTTTGCATTCATGGTTAAAATATATAATATTATAATAAGTTTAGTCCAATTCATAGAAATTAAACGGATAATTCTTTAACCCAAACAGCAATAAAGCCAAACAGTTTCTCGGGAAATTGTAACCTTTACAACAGCGAAATTAGACCGGATTGATTGCTGTAATTTAGAGAATCTCGCGCATTTCTTTCCGAACGGTAATCTAATGTAATGGCCATGGTAATGGTAATAACTGGTGCACAGAATGATCGCGGAGCCATGGTAATGATGTAATACCTAACGCAATTATACAATTTCAGCATGTGTTGGCTTATTTCCCAGCCAGGCTCAATTAGGTTCAATTTAAATAATTCTTCGTTTTATTGAATTCAAACGAGGACAATGAGATTAATTACGGGAATTATTCGTGCGCCATAGAAAAATGAAAAGTGGTCGAACCGAGGGGGGCTCTAATTACTGATTTCTTGCTGGGAGGGGGCTGTACGTTTGATTCTCCGTTTTCAGCACGTAATTAGCTTTCGAATTGTTTAGATTTTTTCCGTTGGAATATGTCCCGCGAGAGCTGAAAACGCCTCGGATGTGGGTTAATTAGTTCTTGTAAGTTTAAATGCCCAACTGATTGCTGCACAATTAACAATTATTATTGTGCGATTAGTAGTTAAGCTCGGGCTATTCAATTTGTGCCATGAGTCTATCGTTGTTTGCACATACTACTATTGTATACAATAAACTTATGTATCCTATATAAATCAGTATAATCTTTCAAAACTTCGTTTTGAAAGGTATGTACTCATTACAAGTAAAAATCATTGTAATGTGCACTCTAATAATGATAGCGTGAAATAATTGACTGAAATATTTAAATGTATTTTTAGTCAATTCTGAATCCATAAACCACAGCTCCAGTAATTTTTTGTCGGAATATTCAGGTTTAAGTACAAAATATTAAGAAGACAGTAATGCAGTTGGGAGTAGAACAAATTAAGCACTAAAAGACAGCATGGCTAATAGAAATACAACGGTTCTAAATCACCATCAGGAAGTGTTGGAAGGATGACTATATGGACGGCTGACGTACAAATTGGAAGAATTAGGTCTGATCAGTCAAACTGGGGAGGATCGCCAAAGGCGAAACGTATCCAATTAGAGAGAAATAAATTGAAATCAAGCCTTGACATTATCACTGACAATTCAGGCATGAGCGCACGAAAACGAGCTTTCTTTGCGAATGGGCATTCCAAGGAGTTTACGCACATAATTTTTAATAAAACGCGGCCCGCATTATTCTCAAGGGTATGCGTATTGCTTTCCCTTCTTCGGCCGTTATGGTTATGCAGGGAGAGTGGAAGTTCGGCTTAATGTGGTGCCCCGCAACATTTTCGCCGTGAATTATGAAGGGAGAAGGGTAATTAATGGAGCAGGTACTTTTGCAAATAATGATCACGACTTAATTGCTTTACCGCTACTTCGCCATAATAGTGATGGTACGAACTAATGGAGGTCTGATGATTGCAATGACTCAGAATATAATTAGCGATGGAGCTGCACGGGGAATGAAGAATTAGAGGACATCGCGATATTTTACGACGACAAATTTGAGATAATAAAAGCTCGGGAGATGAATCAACACCGCCCAATAAATGAATAAATGCTCAGAAGTTTTTATTCTGACGACGCCGTAAAGAGTTTATTGACTATTGGAGTTCAGCAATTACGTATTTGAATAGATACTAATTGTCATTAAATTGTGATTGAAAAGTGTTATTCTAATTGTTCCGTTTAAATTATGTACATGTGCGAGGGGCGTTGGGTGTAATTTATGTCATTGTTGTAACTTGAAATAGAATACAACTTGTGAAATCAATCAAATCGGTTGAAAGCAATAACCTTTGTTTATAAAGTCATATGCATAGTTAAAGAAAAGTTGGAAAAATCCAACTAATTATAAATCGAGTCAACCTCAACAGGTTATTTAGGTTAAATGCTCTTAATTTCAAGTTTAAAGTCGACTTTTACAGCGAGGGGTGTGGTTATGAGGTGAACAAACTGTTCTATCGACCAGTTGAAGCTTTGTCGGCAAGGAGGGTGGGTTGGGGGTCAGGGGGGCGAGTTAAAATTTCGCCCTCAACTTCCATAAAATCCCGAAATAACTTCCAGTGACACAAAATAAAATGGAATAAGAAAATGAATTGTCGTTTTCACTCTTTCTCTTAATTACATCTTGAAACTCTTTCCCGAGAGTTGGAGCTTTGGGGTGGGAGAGTGGGTGGTGCGAGACTTTGAGGGAACGGCTTGGAATGAGTGAAACGACTTGAAATGTAGAGCTTGAGGAAGAGGAACAAAAAAGGGACGACTGAGTCAACTGGTTGTAATGGTGGTGAATCAAGGGAGTGGGCCAACTTGGGGAATTGACCGTGATAAGAAATGGGAATAGTAATTTTGTCATCGAATCAGCATTTCCAGTTGATGGCTAATTTCGCCTAGTATATTTCAAAAGGGATTTATGGGGGCACACGTGCGACGATTTGTGTGGGGCTGGAGCTGAAGCTCGCGCTGATTTGTCACTTTTTCCGGATGTTGCTTTTTGACTTAAATATATATCAAAGTGGAGTTGAGTTCTAGTTGGATTAGCAATTCAAATTATGATGACAAATGCAAAGCTTGTATGCTGGAACTCACGTAATACATTACTCGCGATGAATGGGGTTTTTGTGCGTGCGGAGACTGTCGAAAAGGAGTCCAATGTTTTCCTTGTCCATCATCCTGTGGAAAAAATGCTATTTTTTAATAATATGTGAAATGTGTTGGGATCTACCAAAATTCTCAATCAGTTGCTTGGATGAAGTCATTTTAAGTCCTGCGTCATCGATTTCCATGCATGATTGGCAAACGATGAATCTCTGCAATTTTGTCACAAGTGTATACTACATTTTTGTTTAATTTGACTGGACTATAAATAAAAATTCAACACCCCCTTCAAAATTTGTCTTCAAAACCATAACTGAATTTTCTCCTGCATTATTCAAAACAATTACGCAGTCTCTTAATCCCAGCGTATTCACGTAACGCTCCTAATAATTGATGGCAAGCAATATGAAAATTAAACACAGCAATTTCTTAATTGTCATGCACAGTATCAGCTGAAATTAACTCGGAAGAAATTGAACGCTGTCAGGCATGCTGGTGAAGTGTAATTTATTTTCTTAATTCACCAACCCTCGGGAACTGGTTCCCGGTAAACGAGCACCCACACAAACTAGCTCGCTGCACCGTACATAGTAAATATGTTACACGTCGTCGGGGCGTTGAAATATTTCGATTAAATGTCACCGGCAGGAGGAACTATATGCAAAGTAGTTCCGTTTCGCGAATTGGGAAAGTGCCGGCCCTACACACATTACACACAGTAGGATGCATTCAGGATATGGAATTGCAAATACCTAACGCACTGTGCAGGGCATTACCTCGTCAAATATGGCAGTGATTGGAAACTGCCGGGTTCGACGCTTCAATAAAGAGATTAAGCTTTTAATTAAATACTGTCAGATTTTGACAGGCTGCGCGATGCGTTTCGCGATACGTTTTCATAAATTAATCGACGCAACACCGTGTCGATGCTTACGTTG
The DNA here is from genome assembly GCA_033557855.1 of Hydrochus callosus. Taxonomy (NCBI): domain Eukaryota; kingdom Metazoa; phylum Arthropoda; class Insecta; order Coleoptera; family Hydrochidae; genus Hydrochus; species Hydrochus callosus. Next base: position 65,561 of record JAUIMY010000003.1, on the reverse strand, counting down.
AAAACGCATAAATTTTTACTTGGGACATTGTTGAGTGCTGCCTAGGAAAATCAATAGGCGCGACACGAGTCGTGATGTGGAATATTGCTAACTTAAATCCGCGAACGTGAGGTCTTATAATGTAGGATTAGATCAATGAGTACATGAAGCACATGGGTCTACAGAGTGGTAAGTCTTATGGGACAAATGTTATCCCATGTTCGATGTATTTATACAGGCAATAATCAGATACAATAATCAGCAAATATTAGTCTCATGGATTTGGTATTAAATTTTCACCACTTGTTTATCACGTAAAAATTCTACAGTGAATTCTGTAGCAATTACACTACCTATTATTATAAATAAGGAAATTCAAGTTACTATGGAATCGTGCTTATAAAATATAGAAAAAGACACGCAAACAGAAGGAAAAACAGAAAGATGGCAGAAATTAAGAATGTATTCATGCAAGCATAAAGAATATGGGCAGACTAGCATTTTTAAATGTGTAATAATATTCGACAGGTGCCACAAACGTACAGTAAAAACTAAGTGGGTTTACACAATAAACTCTTCGCTTTGGATAGTATAGAATTTCAAATGTAAGGAATTTCTTTGCGTTTTCGAGCGAAGAAATCTCATATATTGAAAAGAGCAGTGGAGGCGGAGGAGGCGCAGAATGGAATTCCAGCAGAATAACGAAATTGGAAGTAAAGAACCGAATTGAACAGGAATGAACCTCTCGAAAAGGAATGCCCCCATAAAACAAATTATATACGCAAATTCGATTATTCAAATCCCCTTGAAATTTATTTCGCATTTCCCTCCAAAGCAGCTATATTTACGAAATGCAAATAACAATCGTTTGATTCGGAGGAACTAAGACGGAACAGGAGTAATACTTTATATTTTCCTTTTCTCTTTCTTTTCCAATTTCCACCCCTCGCACTTCTCCACCTCCCCCTTCGCCCTACCGATTTCTCGTCTCCCTTTTTCAATTGATCCATTCCTCCCCCATTTGCGACGATCGCAGATCCAGTGTCAAGTATAATCCGCCCACCCAACTTTATTCTTTTCCCAATCACTCAATCCTCATCTACGTTCCCTTCATCATTTTCCAACTCGAATCCTATTTTGAATAGACGCTCTAGATGCAACATTTTCTTATTTGTATTTGCAACATTAATTTTTTATTTTGTTTATATATTTATTTTGTCAACCCTACATCTTCTTCTGTGTTGACTTGAAAAGTCTCTCCATTACATCATACTCCCTACAACAAAGTTCCTCAAGGGTGTATTGTTAGGGGTTGCAAGAGGGAAGGCGATCCACTTTCAAAACTAATTCGAACACAGAACAGAATTTAATCATTTTGCTGGGGAGTTGCTTCCATTAGCAATAGTCTTCCAACTTCCCAAGAAAACAAAATAAAGAATAGCCGACACAATGGAAATTGGAATAATACGCTGTATTACAAAAGCCCAGCCCTCCACGTTCGCCGAGATAAAATTGGGGCGAAGCCCTTTTGTTTATGTTAAATTTGAAACTACACAGTACTTTAATTTAATTTCAGACTGATGGTGGTAATAAAATATTTGCCTAGGAACTTTCCAAAACTGTACGAAAACATCCATTTGGAGCAATTGCACACATCGGTGGTTCGTTTCTTTTGTCCTTTTACAATAATTCCTAAACCAATCATACTTCTAAGGTAAGTGCCGTGTTTATACGATCACGGACAAAACGGGAAGGTGTAGGTGGAGCAGGATATGGCCCGAGCAGGGATTTTCATTAGTTAATTAGGAATTGTAAAATGCAAAGGCACACAGCCGAGCAGTGCTGTGTGCTCTCATCTTTAATTAATTCGATAATATTCCTTGTTTGCCGGCGATTATTGCACATTATACAAAGAAACTTTCCGAGTGTATGCAAAGTAAATTATTAACATTCATAAACGTGAGCCTCCCCAGTCGGAGTTTTAATATCTTCTCCAACTTTATTTCGAATAAAATTTCCATTTGTTTCAGCCGCTCCACTCGGGAATTTTTGCTTTTTGCATCATCCCCCTCAGCTTGTTCCCCACGGATGTTCTCTTAGATGTTCCTTTGAGTTATCGATCACCCTTATATTTCTGAGAACTTACCTTTTATTCTGTTCATTATACACCATATCCTACGTTGGGGTCATATGATTTTTATTTCTTTATTTTTTATCATTTTTTATTTATTTATCTGATGATGATTTCATCTAATTTTATTAATCTGACGATATACAATATAAAGAATGTTTCGGGCTGTTTGTTTCTTGCAGCTGTTTGAACAGAACGGCCAACCAGCTCCTAGTACTTCCGAACAAACTAACCATCTACTTCAAGTTGAGAAAAATGGTCCGAAACTTGAAAAGTTCATCCCGCAGAGCAACGGAATCGAGTTAAATTCCCTCCAGGTTCCGCTCCAAAGCGAAAAGGGACAATCGGCTAATGAAATAAATTCCGCCCGAATGCACCACCCGAATTAGAGTGCCCTCCCCCATAAGATATCTCCTCCTAATTCGATTGTATACCTTTCAAAGGCCCCTCTTGCCCAATTAGCCCCCGGAATGAATTCAAATTTTATTATATTCAAAATTTCATTTCACCCCATTCGCCAGTGCAAGGACGCAATCCTCATTTCGAGATTAGAGATAGGGTGGGCCATCTCTCCCGAAAAGCCCGAGTTACGAGTCGAATAAAGTTCAAGTCGGGGCGGGGGGAGTAGGTCCTCGTAAAACCCAATTCCCTCCCTCTATTTCCATTTTTCAGGCGAGAGCCGTAAAAAAGCGCTTCGCATAAATAGCCACATATTAGGGGGTGAGCGGCGGTGCGGGGGGTGGCGAGTTCGCAACTTTTCGTTATGTAGTCGAAATTTTTAATGGCGGTCTATAAATCACATTTTGGAGAGGAAAAATCGAGATTGGAAGTTCGGGAACTTCGCGCCACTTTGCAAGTTAAATGTTTTTAATGCATAACTGAAGAGAAGCGGGGAAGTTTGCCGCCCTTTCTGGTCCTACCCCAGTTTTCTATTTTCTTAATTCACCCTTTTCTAGAGTTTTCTGCTTTTCTCTTACGTTTTCTTTGTACGTCTATTAGGTATGCAATTTTTCATAAATCAAAATGCCATGTTCTGTCATGAAATGCAGAAATTTTTCAAATATTTATCACTGAATATTATATGCTTATCATATGCGACTCATATTTGGCTCAATTTTACTTCATGACTTGCTCCAACTATTCTTAAACTTCCAGCTTCCTAGCTGCACCCTTACAAAACTTAATGAAGGTAATAACATGAGGTCAAAGATTTCCAACGTGAATCCTTATGGCCCATGATAAATGAAACGCGCTGTAGTTTTCTCACTTACAAAGAATCTTTAAAACGATTAAATTACAATTTAAAAAATAGAAATTTGATCAGATTCCCTCTTCAGTCAAGATTCCTGCTTTCCTCGCATCACCTAAGTGAACCTCCAACTCTCAAGAGCAAACTTGGACTAGTCCACCTCCAATTATGTACGCTGGTCCGGCAAAGAGCGAAGCAGCACAAAGCAAATTACAACCCACACATGGCCAGATAAAACCTAAATAATTGAAAACACCCAGAAGTCGTTACCTATGCATACGTGCAGCTCTCTACTTTTGCGAAAACAAATAGTCGAACAAACGCCGCTGTTGGGGCTTTGTGAAGGCGCCCAGGCCGTCTGCCCGGCTTTGAGACACACTATCGCCTTGTGATCTAGGCACACGGACTGGTTTTTGAGAGAAAGAGTCGCCGATCTCGATAGCAGCAGCCCGATTTATTGCTGGCCGATTCAGCAGGAGAAGCAGAAATGGCAAAAACACGTGTACCTGCATAGATAATGGGGACTAATGAACGGATCTGGGAATTGGAGAGGAAAAAAGAGGCGACTAATGACGATGGGGTATCTTCGTTTTGTTAGGTGGACAACGAATTTATTACATTTTTGTCAATAATAGATGAATATGGCAGTTTTACTCACTCTGTTGACGTTTTTAACATTTGAAATAGTAGAATTTTTTAAAACGAAGTTTTAAAAGGGGACCTACTGGTCTAAATGGTTATAGTAGATTATAAAAAAGTACGACACGAAAACCATTGCCGTGATAACAAATTCAAGTTCAGAATGCTCCAAATAATGACAATGCAAGAGTCCACAAATACCCACGACTTATCTGCATATATGCAAATGGGAAATTTATTATACTTCAGGCCGCCTTAAATTTTATATCTTCCCGTGAATACCTACAAAGCGATCGGGGGAACCTTGATATTATCATAAGGCAGAATGCATAATATCGCATGTGTAACGGGTTTGGAAATCCTATTGGATTCGTCTTATTTGGCACCATTTTTATGCAAACGCGGACAGTAGGAACTTCCTATCTATGCAGAACGTTTAATGTTCCGCATAATATCAATTGTTATGTTGGAGCTATATCAGACTGATTTATGGCCTGTTGAATGGTAGACACCAAGAATCGGAAAAACCGTGAAAATGGATTCTTCAATTATTATTATTTACTGAATTAATGATTCTGTTATCAATTTAATACCCATACCTACAAGATTATTAACTTGAAGTTTCGGCCGGAAAATTTTTCTGATTAGTAACCCAATTCTCCTAGGTAACCTCATTTTTGTGCCTAATCACAAACTCCCAATGAGCGAGGTTTAAATTTTCACGAGCTAGAAAATCACTTTTCTTACGCGTCAAATCTAATAGAAAAAACAACACAAGCAAGAACATAATTGGAAAGTATGCACCTAAAGCAAATAAACAGAAAAGTAAATAAAACCATCGCCTATCAGAAAAATTGAGAAGCATATCGAAGGCAACATTAGTCCGATTCAGCATAATATTATCTGTCTTGAATAAATGATGAGCGACGCATAATTTTCCATACGCATTTAGATATTGAAATGCAAATCCTCGACTTGTCGTCCGTGCATGTGAACCTGCCTCAAAAATGTGGATTCATTGAGCAAATGGAGAAGGAGCCAATGCCAGGTCGGTGATTACGCGGAGAAATTATTGGTTCTTCTTTGGTTCTTTGGCCAGCAGGTGTTCGGAATGCTATTGATTATAGCTTCGGTCCGGATTAGCCTATCGGTTAAAAGAGCTCTGCACATTCAATTCGAGCGGACGAAATGAGCAGCTCGGCAAAATCGAATATCCCAGCGTAAGTCGTAAATGCAAGTGGACTGGGGGGAAATGCACGCTTGAATAATCTTTTGTAACACATGTTGGCAGCGAATGAAAACCACTGTTCCAGTCCATACGTCTAACCTGTCAGATTTTTGCCGGGTAATGGACGAGGAAAGCAGCAGTAGGTCATCTAAACAGAACAAATCGATTTCCTCAACATTGAAGTTATTATTTCCGGTATTAGTTGGGTTATTAATGGCCGGGGCTGAGCTTCTTGTTATTTATAATTTCCTACCTCCATTAGTTATGTCGTTTGTTGCTGAGGAGTTGAGCGTGGCGTGGAAAATGCGGTCGTGATGAGTGCAGTTGTGGGAAGTGCAGTGCTCTTGTGTAATTTAACTATTTTTTTCAAATAATTCATAAATCTCAATTTTTATACTCTTTATAACCCAGCTCTAAAGGAGTATATATTTTTCAAGTAATAAATTGTTTTGTTGTACTTTACATTATACATTTTGAAATATTTAAAAGTAATTTTAAATATTATTTTAGAGGAGGTCTGTGAAACTTGAAATAAATTTTTACAACGAACAAAACTATGTTGTTCAATCAAGGCCACTTTCCTACAATGTTCACCAAGAATGTCAAGTTCCAATCCCCAATTTTGTATGTTAGCAACGTTACCAACAGACAGAGAATTTCCAATCTGTAATTTTGGATGTTAGCATTATTATCAACAGAAAGAAAATTGATTTTCGCGCGCTACCGCTCTTCACACCATAAGGGTTCAGGTATGAGACTATAACAGGTGTTTGAGGTGTTGTCGCCTCCAGCTATGTTCAGCGTCAGGTGGTGGTGACCCCTCGCTTCGCCTTACCACCTTAAACAAAACGCGCATCCCATTCGAGAGGTTGAAACCTCACCTGTTACGATAGCGTGTAGAAAATTCTACTATTGAGGATATTCGTGAAGATTGAACGCTAAGGGCGATGAATTTTGTTGAAAGCTTCCGAAAATCGCTTCCGCAAAAAGTCGGTCGCACTACAAAGGATCGAAAGACCATTATACCATTAGAAGCTTGTTAGCGGCTCCAATTTGAGTGAATTAGTAAAATTAGTAGGTACTTTTGAATTACTACATTTTTCAATTTGATATTTTTCTGGAAGGCAAACGGAATAGGAAACTTTAATGGAGCTTTTCTCGTTGGGATGTGATAGGGGATATTGTTAAACTGAGAGGATTGTTACGAGGATTGTTGAGTGGAGAACCGTTTAGACACCTGTAGAAAGTAAGATCGGAATTCGTGACCGAATCATGAAGAGGTCTAAACGGAATACAATGGCTTCTCATGACCTCCAAGATGCGTCTGATACCGTGATTTGTAGGTCTGGATCCGATTGGATCTCACAATTAAACGTCATGTCGTACAAGGCCTGCCGTAAGGGTATCGTTATTCCTTGTGTATTATGCTTATTTGTACGGAAGATTAGATAAGGGAACAACCCGTCTTGGTATACCTGCACCATAAAGGCCACCAGATATCCTGAAGTATTGTTACACTTCACTTTGTGTAGAAGCATTCTGAGCGTCTGGAATGGAAATTAGAAATCTACTTTCTTATTTATTTATTTATTGACAGTTGGACACAATACAGGACAAACTTTCTACTAGTTTTGGTACTGTTCAAAACGAAGTTTTCAAAAGAATATGTTGAATTTTTTCGTGGTACTCTTCGGAATGGAAATAGTCGAGTAAACGTGGAAATGGATAATGAAGAATAAGCCGTGTGCTCGACTCGATAAAAAAATGTTCGGATGTGTGCGTGTTGTGGTCCTTCGAGCCTCAACTGACCCACACGACACAACACTAATTTAACCACCTGTTGGACGACCGATTTAAACGTAGCAACCTTGGAAGCACCCTACTTACTATGTGTGACTATATATTTAGGGTCTCCTTTACTACCTGAATAGTTTGGGTGCGGATAGGAATCTCACGCCCTTCGCTCCACCAGGGAATATTCATAATGAATATTTTAAACCGAATTATCCCCAAATTTACATCCAAGATTTTAGAAAAATATGAAGAATTTATTCTTCTTCTACTCCATTGTGAACATTTTGTCTACGTACTTGCACATGATCAACCGTCGAGGAATCACTTTAATACTACAAGTTCCATCCCTTGTGCCATCTTTTCAAGGAAAGGCACTCGTCAGATTATGGTACAGACCTTATAGCAGAAACTTGCCGCTGAGGAAAAGCTGCGCGGTGGACCGTATAAGCGAAACCCCTCTACTACCTGCGCTAAATTCAAGGTCATCGGCAAGGCCAAGCTGTGAGGGCTGTATGCACCTACTCAAAATTTACAGTCTTCACTTCAATCAGAATTTTCCGCATGCAGGAAGATTCATCCTGGATGAACTCTTAGTGGATATTCAACTGTTTATTTTTACACCGTCCTACGGACTTACTTGCCCGCTCCCATCCGAGAATCCCATGGATATTGATGAACTAATAAAGATGTTCCGTCCCGCGGAGCGCACATCTTTCTTTTCACGATCCACTAATCGCGTTTCTAGTCACGCTTTATTCAATCGCCCGTTCCACTTTAATCTGTCCGGACGTAAAATTTGAAAATAAGAAGGCGAAAGCACAAAGCGCGGACTGATGGCCGCGCTTGGGGCTTTTGTGTGACGGGCGATAAAAAGATGTGGAAACCGAAGGAAGAAAAAAGATGCCCCAACCCCAACAACACACACTGAGGAGCGTTTACGAGCATTCTTTTATGTCCGATCGTGATCTACAATAAACAACAAACCTAATTAACTTTTTACGCTCATGTTAATGCGCCTTTATGTGTGATCACTAAGAATTTTATACTACCTCTGCAGGGATAGCGGGGCCTGCGTCCGTAAAGCATGCTTCATTAGCTTTCAATGAGTGAGCATAATTTAATAAGCTTTTAAAATTTAATTACTTCTTGGTAACTTTATTTAAGGATGGGGTGAGTTTTGTAACGTGCGTTCAGTGAACTTCTTGCCCTCGCTTTGTTATCGCTAATATACCAGGTTTATCAATCGCAGTACATGTTTAATGGCTCGATAACAGCACTATAACTCCATAAATCTGTAACACGTGGGCGTGTGAATATAGGCGTATGCGGAGTTTGAAGGTCATAGCGCTTTAGAGCGCTTACAGTGCTATTGAACGGTGTAGAATCTATAATCTGTCTTAAATAGATGCAAGAATCAGTGTCCTCTTACAAAAATAATCAATTCCATTTTGATCCTCGGCAAAAAGTGTTTATGCCGGTAAAACCAGAATTTTCCCATGTTTTGCAGTCTTGAATTCTCTGCTGAATGAAGATTGGGAAAAAACAGCGCTGAAGGAAATTTACAGTTCTCTTCAGCATATCAATAAATCAAGCTCCGAAAGAAAACTTATCGTAACGTCTTGTAAAAGTAGCTCATTTTAATTAATGACCTGTTCGTGTATTCATTAGATGCTAATGGATTAATTCGCTCGTCCAAGAACAAGACAAGGCCACCGACTCAATAACCCTTTTTGCTCCCTTGCTTTGTTCCTGTTTACTCGGAATTTCGCTCAAGGAAAAAGTCATATTCCCGAATATGGCAATCAAATGGCGCCCCTCGACTCTTTCCGCCCAAGATATTCTCGGACGTAAAACGCAAAACTAACTTTAGTTTCAACTGCAAACAAAATCCAACAAATCGCATTTACAAAGTTTCCTACACCCTTATTTTTCTAGACGTTTCCACCTCCTTTCCCCACCCTTCTCATACTCCCCTTACTAGCCTGTGTTACCATCCAATAACATTTCCATCGTTTTCTTCCGTTTACCCTTTTTCCCTTTTTTCTCTTGGCCAACCTATGTCCTGATTTCCAATCCTTCCTCAACATTTTCTGAATTTTACAGCTTATATTCGTTTATTTTCCAAATTTCCAGTCTTACCTATGCTTTCCTATTGTTGCTCCACCTTGGCTCCTTGCTCTAAATTTACCTACATCACAACCATCCTCACTTCAGTATTTTCATTCTCACTTGCCATTATCCCCGTCCTTGTACAAGCATTTTAATTCGTGCACAAGCATTTTCATACTTGCATAAGCACTTTCATACTTGCGCCAAGCATTCTCGTACATGAGCCAGAATTTCTATCCTTACTCCATAATTTCCAGCATCAAATTTTCACCCTTCCTCGCGTTTTATTCCTCTTCCTGAAGCACCAAAGCGTTTTCTCACGTTGCTGTTCCCCATCCAGATTTCCAACCCCTTTCCAATCTTCGCTCCCATTATTCGGACGTTTTCAACCCCTATCGCCGTCCCCAACTAACTCCCAAACGTCCCCAGAACAACCCCCGCGACCCCAGTGATCCCGACGAACTCTTTTGTTGGTTCGCTTTACGATGTCATTCGGGGGAAATGAAATTTTCCTCATAGCTGTCAGGTAAATCAAAAAATGTCCATAACATCCGAAATAACTTTATGGCTTATGAGTTCTATTTCTTCCCCCCTCGTGGCTCCTTCTGACCCAACCAAGCAGTTGCGCCGATAAATCGCAATTACATTATGTAAGTCCGCGGAACAAGAGAAATCTTTCAAAGGCCGCCCTCTTGCGAAACCCGAAGGATATTTATCGGTCGATTCGCGATGTATGGCGGAGATAATGATGATGCCAATGTTTTCTAATAAATTTCAGCACATAGCAATTTTCCATTCTGATGAATGCCCGATGCGCTATTTACTGCATGGCGTTAAATAAAGTGGGATTTCGCCAGGCGTTAATTGATTTCCCAGTTGATTTATGTATCGTGATTCCATCGTGAAATTTCCACATTCGCGACACATTTCGTGTTTATCCACGCACTTTTTATGTAGACATCCGCAATTACATTTATTCATATGAATATTTATTACGTGCAGTTCAAATTTATATTAATAAAATATAGATCTCTAATGAATATTCTGTATTTAAGTAAACTTTTAATCAGTATACAAAATCTGCAATGAAAGTTCCTTAGCTGCGACGAGTTTCATAGTTTATTAATAATATCATATGTAGTTTATTCTTAATATTTTAGTTTTTTCATAATATAAGTATCAATTAAATCTACCCCTAACAAATTACAGTCCAAATTAACCCAATGAACACGGTTTTTGTCTTGGAACGACCACAATGCGTGTCATGAAGGGTGAGTTCATCCCTGAAACTTTCACGAATAGCCCGCTGTTCATTTAAAAAAGTTTGCCAAACTAATTAAAAATTTAATCTAAAAAGCCCCTCACACTCATCCCCAATGTCCCTTTCGTCAACCAACCCCTCGACCCACAATCAACCGCATAAAAATCATCACGCTCCTTTTACTGCGTCGAATAAAAGGGGACAACGATCGAAACGTGGAAAATTCAAGCGAATTATGAGAAAATTTCACTTCACTCTTATTGGGACTTGCAACACATCAGAATCGATGAGCTTAGTGTCCTGTTCACATTTATGCAGACAATTAATCTGACTTTACCAAAGTCTCATTTACGCGGCTTTAATTTATAAAGTTGCGGATTTATAGTGAAAGTTCTTACAAGTTGCTTTATCTTCACGGGCCCGCCTTATTTACAGCTTAATAAGTTTTATTACGATATTTATAAGTATTACGGTCGACTGTAATCAGCGAGATAAGACACCCCCTTGTTGTGTTTTCCCAACTTTAATAAGTTGGTGCGGAGGACTGCCCGGACTTTTCCAATTGTTATTGATTGAAATTTGCGTGACTTTGTCCCCGGTATGGTATTAAAAATTAAATAGTAAAAAAACTTTACTTGTTTAATTTTACAAGCAACATCCTCTATAAGCACGGAATAATAAACAGCTGCACATTGTTTATGCATAAACGAACGTCAAGTAAGGGGAATAGAAGCAAAACTGGCGTTCTCCATTATCTCAATTTATTGCTCTTTTCAAAACAGTTTTCGAATTACAGATTAATTAAGTGTGGATTTTAAAAATTATATCTTAGTGAAAAGATTTTCAAACTAATATTTCACTGTTTCCAAGCTGTCGATAACGGAGTGAACTTCAGACCCCTCCACCCCATCATCTTCTATTACGAAAAATTGTGACGAAAATTTCCGTATAGAAGTCTTCCGGAGTGGAATTTACATCTCCCCGGGCGGCCGTTTCAAACTTCAAAAAGTCCATATTAATAAAACTCTATATGGTCATCGAATATTGAAACGCTCGCGTTTTACGACAGCAACACTGTAAATTTCAAACACGGGCAAAATGGCGCTATAACGCGCACTTAAGTTACGGTGACATCCCCCTTTTGCCACAACCCTCTTTATTGCTGGAGCAACCCTTAATGCACATTAGGCGTCGCATGACATCCGTACGCAACCCATCCTCGCAACAAGGATAAATGTTCGCAAAATTACAGTTTGGAATCTAGTCGAAGTAATACTTAAAAAAATAACAATTTTAAAATAATATAATAATAATAAGACAATACCGTTTTGGAGATTTCTAAAACTGAAGAAAAAAGTGAAGAATATTAAGACTGGAATCCATTATCGAAGTATTCCAGAATAATATCTAATTCGTTTAAATTGAGGTAGAAGTTGCGAAGTTCCCAGTTTCCCCGTTCCAGGGTGCTCTGGCTACGGAAAGCGGGAGAGGGACTTTAATTGGCCGTTTGGACTGAACCAAACTGAACTTCCGTTCAGATGATTATGAAAGCTCGTAAATGATTGCCGTAAATTGAATTGCCGTCCTCACATAAAACGCTTTTGTCCGGACATAAATCGAAATGCCAAATTAAGTTTTCCAACTGGAATCTGAATTTGTAATCTCGAAAGGAAACAGGCCTCGCGGCCCGAATCGAATTCATCTCGAATGAGATGTGACTGAGGGGACGTTCATTAATTCCGAGTGTTCTGCAACAATGACGGCCATAAATATTTTGATGAATGCTTTTACATTGGAAATTTGGGGGGCATTGTCATTGAAATGAGTTTCGTTGTGGATATATTTCTCTGACAAGCTCACTTCTAATTACGTTTTTCAATTAGCCGGTTGCATTCTATTTATTGATTTCATGAATCTTTGTGTATTTATTTTACTTTTGAAAACTAAATTTCATAGGGGTAGTTTGGATCGTGCCTAGTTTATGTCTGTTGAAAGCGAATCGCTAAAACGATCACCTGATTTTTGCCGGATTTTAAAAATGTAAATGTTCATCAAACCTGAGTTCAGCGAAACTTTACAATTAAAGCCTAAGTTTTATACATTATAATAATCCGGTAATTTAATCATTACGTAGATGGTTCCAATTAAAACTGTTTTTTTTTTCGGGAATACCTACACCACAGTTTGAGAATAACGAAAGTGTGGGCAACCCATCTTAATAAAATTATTTCAATGTTGCATGGAGAGTAATAAATGTTGGTCGTTACAATTGAGATGGAATTTTATTTCCATTTTAAGCTCATTCCTCTTTCGTTTCGTTTTGTGCCGAGGATGATTTATGCCTAACTGTCGAGGGCCTTTTACGTTACGAAATAATAATTTTTGTCCCCAACTGCACCGAATGGTCTTTATGAAGATTTACAGCGTCCATTCGAAAAATACCTGCTGCTTAATTAAGAAAAGTGCCCCGAAAATTGTTTACCATTCTGGATTTTTATAGCTCATACAAAAGCCCACTTTTATTTATGTGTGTGATTGGTTAGACGGCTTTATTAGTTCCCGATAGCTTGTTATTTTTATTGAAAGCTCGTTCCAGCGGTATTTTAGGTTTCATTGCTTTTTGTATACGTTTAATTAACTCGCGTAATTTGATCGTTGTGGTACTCAATTCCAACGTTTTATTAGTATCTACATATGTAGTAGTTTTTGTGTGACTTTCAGTTATTTTTGTACAGCCAATAATTGTTGTACACCTAATAATTTTTGAGTTAGATTTCGTTATTTCTCCAGTGGATTAAATTTATTTTTGCACAGCTTTCCAGTAGCCAATTCGACCACTATGCCGGTTGGATTGAAGGCAATTAAAATGGAATTTCCGATCTAAAATCGGGCGTGAAACGCAGCAACAAAATAAATCCGTCGAGCTCTTTGATAAAGTCAATCAGTTTAGGTTGAGCTGTAATCACTTCATCAGAGCAGGGATAATTTGTAGATGTCGAACGAGCAGCTGGAGATGGCTCAGGCAAGTGCTATATGCCTGTTGAAAATTCAATAGCACAAAAAGAAAGTTCCTTATTGTGCATCGGCTCTAGCAGAGTCGGGCATTCGCGATGACCGATTTATAGGTACGAGTTTAGTAAGTTATAGTGCACGACTCGCCGGGGAATATTTATTCTGACTCAGTCGACCAGAAAAACGAGGAATAACCAGAGTAATTACTTTGTTCGCTGCAGAAAAAAAGCAGACGAGTGATGAGTTCCAGAGTGATGCGTCTTGGTGGAGTTGCCTGCAATAAAATTGGAAGCTTTAAAATTCCGACAGGTGCAGCGGGGCGAAACTTTCCGGCTATTTACAAAAGGACGAGGGCGGGGGAAAATTTTTGATGAAAGGAAGCAGGAAGAAATAAAATCCTTGCAGTAAAGTTTAACAGTTGTACAATTTCCCGAGATATCGATGTAAGAAATACTCCGGGGAACAATAGACGTTGCTTTCTCTCAGGGAAAATGTAACTGCAACGCGCGTTTTTCATACACATATATACTTTGTAATATCCATAAAATACATATTGCCGTAAAAGTTCGCCCTTTGTAGTTCACCCCATCCCAGACCCCTCCACCCCACAAACAGCCCTCTTGTTCGAGCTAGCCACGTCTTGCCCCGCGTTGCCAACATTCGCGATCCTAACCTCCATGTTGCCACCCCTTCCCCACTATCTTAACCTTCAGATTTCTAACCCTGCTATTTCTATCTCCTTGTTACAAAATCTATGGGTTACCCCATTGATAAAAATACATTTTTGTTGTTTTTTCAATCTATTTTAATTATAGGTCGCCCTACAAATAAGAGCAATAATAGTTGGAAATCATATTGAGGAATTGACTTTTCAGGACTTTGGAAAACAGTGGTTTTGCACGGCTGTAAAGACGGCAATGAGTTACTAATTTAACGATTTTTATCTTTCAGTTTTTGTAGTTACGAGATGAGTTCCATATTTGCTTTTAATCCACATCGTATTTTGATTTCAATTCACTCCAAAAATATGCCAATATACAAAAAATAAACCGTTATTATACTAAAATTAGAATACTTTTCGAATATTTGAACTTCAAGTAAACAACCCCCAGGATTTTCAACCGAACCACCCCTTTACCGCTCACCTTTACGCCGCATACACAAATAAACCCTTTTATCTCTCACATGACCGTTTTTATTAAACCAAACTAGATTTGAGTCGAAGTTTGTTTGGACTCGCGTATTTAAATATTCATTTTTCGAACGCATTTACATACATATGGGACGGAATGATATTCGGGCGCATTTACTTTGAATTTTAAATTTTCATGTAATCATATTCCGAATTAAATCAGTTCATTCCGAAACTCCTGCGAAAGTCGATTCGGAACTAACTTTGATAATAAGATTGGAAAGTTCGCATCCCCTCGGATTTTTTCCTCTTTCCTATTCTCTCTTTCACTCCTTCACTTCACCGACCCCCCAGCCACCCATCTTTTTCTTGCTTGCCTTCATTCGTCTTCTCGTCTATATTTCATCCGAGTCGCAGTAAATAATTCGCATTCTTTTCACTTTAGCTTTCGGTGATTGCAGTCGATATTGCATTCTCTGAATTTCAGGAAACTAGAACTGTGATTGTAATTCAGATTGCAATATGAACACAACCGAAACCAAATTACAGTGAATATGAAATTTTCAGCCTCAATTTTCAAATATTCAGGCTTAATTTTCAGACTAATCTCCTCCATATATTCAGACAGGACGAAAATGGTAAATGTGCTTCGCGAATCAAATTCCGTGAAATATTAACAAAGCTTTAATTTCCACCTGCGATCAAATTGACTGATGCTAATGGCCGGATGGGGCAAGCACGAGGAAGATTTATCTAAAATTCATGATTCGATCAAATACGGTATTGAAATTTTGGATGTACGCCCGGCTATAAATCATGGCCGCCTATTGCCGAGTGAAAACTATGTCTGGTATATCTATTAATGGGATCATTTGCCCACTCCACGCGGATGTATCAGTGCTTAATTAATATCGCTGCTCTGAATGTTGCTGGAATCTGATAACAGTTGTTGCCGCTGCCATCACCATAACAACATTTTTGATTAGGCATTCCTGCCATGAGTCCTAACGTCATTCCAGTTCCATCTCTAATTCCTAATCAACAACCATATTATATGATCCGTGGTAAATTCATCACAGCTCGAATCACTTTTTAGAGAAAAATTCATCACTTCCATTTTGGTTGGGAATATTCCTGATTAAAATGGAAGTAATAAATTTTTCTCTAAATGGACGACGACATGATGTTCAAAATTCGGAACCGAAAAGTATTGACGCAAAAGAATGGATTCATATTGATATTAAGGCCACCGGAGGAATGTTAAATTCAGTGATAAAATGAGGTAATCTTAATTTATTACTAATATATTTATATTTATGCGCGAATAACGGGCCTCCTTATGCTAATCCCGTCAAAAATTTATTCACTGTTAAAAACTATGGTAATTTGAGAATTTTTACGGCGTCGCCTGTGCATGACAATGTGGAAGCCGTATTGTATTCAAATTTAGTACTTTTATTTTGTCAATTTGTGCTCTCCGCATCAGGTTTTCGGCTTATATAACACGATACGCCGCTCGTATTGCCACTTTAATTCTTTTTCTTCCCTGTCAGTTAGTGTCAAGTTCATTCCTTGCTGTCGCTGTCCTCCTTTTGTCCTTCATTCTATTTCTATTTGGGTTTCAATCACTTGAACCACTCGAATAACGAGTAGTTAAATTCTATTTTTGTTGCAGTAAGCATCAGAACCGTAACTTTACCTACCTACTTCGTACTTCCTTGGAACTGCATTTTTTTTCTAAAATTGGGAAAATTTTAAAATTGATTTCTCTACTAATACATATGTATTAACGATTAGAATGTCAACTTTATAATTAACCACCAATTATGAGAAGAAAAATGAAATAAGGCTCCAGTCGTTTATTAAAAATGTGCACAAATTAAGCGTCAGTAGTATTTATGTGCGGAATCTGATGTTTCCATTAAAATGCATGAAAGCAACTAATTTACTCCGAATCAACTCCCGAGATGTTCGGAATGAATAAAGATGGACGGAATGAATGGCTCCATGAGAATGTCCCAATTGACTATTAAATTGTATATTAAACCGTCACGTTCAATTTGAGTTTTTAATTAAATTTCCACGCATCCACATTGGTACAGCCCGTCGGGCTAACGTAATTAAACGCACATAAAACAAAACATAATTAAACGTGGAGTTACACATTTGAGATAATAATGACTTCAACGTTTTTCCTCCACGGCGAAACCCGTTTCACTTTCTAGCTCCAAATATGGGAAGATTCTATTACGAGTCGTGTTATTGTTGGATCAACGTTCTATTCTTCTTTTTTCGTTACGGGCCGGGGGAATTTAGACAGGTTCATTTCAATATTTCACGAGGAGCAATTTTAATGGAATTGGATAAATAGTCCCATTTATTCTAAGTATGTAATTCAAATGACTACCTCAAATTAATTCAAATTTCTACCATCGTCTTCTAGTTTAATATATTTTCAATTTCCATTTGGATGAAATTGAGAAATAAAATTTAAGTGGTGAATGGAGTGTTGGGTATATGGTGGAGGCGCCGGGTAATTAAATCGAGGCGAATTTGAAATATTTTTTCCTTGTCAATTTAGAATGCAATGATTGACTGGAATACATAAGTTCTGGTATGTGATAATTTGATTGTCTTTATCTTTGTTGTTGTATTGCCAAATGAGAAAAAAAAACAAGGTTTATTACGATCTGGATTACCCAACTGTGAAATCTAATAATGGGAGGTTTATGGACAAATTAGCTGTTTATGAATTTATTGGAGTGCCGCTGACGTGAATCATTACGTAAGGCAGAGTCTTTCTCTACATTTATTAGACCGGAAAACACCTGGAGCCGCAATAATTTAATTTTATAGCGAATGTACATCAGAATAGAGTAATTCGAGTGAATGTTTTGGATGTACATTTTTTCGTACATTTATGCGAGCGCTTGATGTTAAAGTATTCGTATTGTATTTTTTTTTTATTTCAACTTGACATTATTTGGGACTATTTCTTATTTTAATTGAGCGCATAATAATATTCGCCATATCACTGTGTAAGCAGTTAATTTAATGTTTGGTTAATCTGATCGTCGAAAATGATAGAGCATCGAAATAATTAGGGCTTTTGCGCAATAATGCAACTATTGATTGCGTTAAAATAATTAGGTCATTTGCAGTAAACCGTGACTCTCTTGGAATGACTACGCCGTTTAGACATGAATCAAGGTGTGGGTGCGATTTTAAGAGCCATCACCTTAAATAAACTTGAGAATCTAATGTAATATGCAACAGTAGTAATATAATATACAGAGAGTATAATAACATACAGTATACAAGGTACTACCATAGGTGATAATAATTACAATCTTCATCGAATACTTTTACATCATGGGCAATGTATTTGATGAATATTAAAATTACTTTTACGAGGGCAAATTTTCTACTGTTTGAATTGATTGAATATTAATTAACCTCCAGATGGAAACTCGCATAAGAGCTTTGTTTTATTCGATATCTCCCAATGAATAATTATATTGTCACTTTAAAGAAAGTCGGGGGAACTTTCTCATTAGAGAAAATTTTATCGATTGAATGTAATGAGATGACGTGTGATTCGGTTCCGCTGAGTGTTTGTGTGTAAGAATGAGTTCAATGTGAGCAATAGGGGCAATTACAATGAATTTAATTTAAACTGCAGTAGTTGTGCAGTCAAATTGTGGCAGGGTTATCAGAGCGCACGGAGTTACGGCAACACTTCGGTCTGGTAATAACAAATTGTGGTAACTTTGCACATTTACTGCCGGCAAAGTGCACTCCGGTACCTTTAGTTTAGCGATAGTCGATGCCTCGTTGCTTATTCACTAATCCGTGACTTTGTTCGCTTGGCAGTCAGTTAAGTTCATTGTCGTATTGAAACAGGGAATATGGTCCCGTGAAGACGAGAAACTATGGCATTGGAGAAAGGTCTGTGGAGCCCTGGCAAAGTTGATGAGAATTTCGAAAAGTAATTTCTGATACTGAGATAAATGTTGAGAAGGATTCTGTAGGAAAAATATAAGGGATACAAATACTTTAGAGAAGTGATGCTCAAAGGTCCTTACTACCCCCTGGGAATACTCGAAGTAGTGTAAGGAGAAAAACGAATTGAAGTCAAATGAACAGAATTCAAAGAAGATGATGGAGATGAAGGAGATGGTGATGGCGGAGATTGAAGAGATGGAGGAGATGGAAGAGATGGAGGAGATGGATGAGATGGAGGAAATGAAGGTGACGGGGAAGATGATGGAGATGGAACAGATGAATTGGAGGAGATGGAGGAATTGAATAGTATTTTACTAGAAAAGAAGCAAATTGGAAATGCAGTGATCAGAGTCAATAGGCAAACGTATCTAACTCATGGAAGAAGCGGGATCACATTTAATAACGTTGTAATCTTTCGAAATATCAAGGCCACACCCACGCCGCAACTCCATTCTAATTACTCAGCGCGATAAATAGCAGTCTGGATTTATTGAAATCCAGACAAGAGGTGCCCTCATAATTGTAGCCCGAAACTGCAGTAAATAAGTCGAGTGTGAACCATTATTGCAGTTTGTGTGTGGAATGAGAGAGGCGAGATAGCTGTTTGAAAAGTGCATTATATTTCACGTCTGAGCAAGGAGAGTTGCACAAGATCACTTTCTCGCTTACTCAATCGACTCCAGCGGACTTTCTAACGGGCGGAATGATAACATCGGGAATTTATTTCATTGTTTAAAGGCGTTTACACAACTCATTGCGTTTTGATGTCGATGATTTGGCCGCTCGTTGCGATGAATGCCGATTGGAGGTGGGATTGGGGGTGATGAAAATGAAATCGACACGGTCCATGTCAGCGGAAATAGTGACTCCTGCAATTTTTTGGGCTGGTGGACGCTTTTAATTAAAAAGCGCTGATGAAGCGTTGGAACGCAACACGCATTGGATCGCATTTCATCAAATTGCTCGGGATCATTAAAATTATTGGCCGATCGGACCATGTTTTCCCGACAAGGGCGAATTGATCGTGCCATATCGCTTGACAAATTAGGTGTCCGGGGTTCAAAAAGCGCCTGTTATTGGGAATAAATTACCTTAGCGCCCTAGATCCGGCGAAAATTGTCTTCGGATATTCATGGGTACGTGGCAGGAAAACCAATCCGCGAATTTAATTAATTGCGCTACGTCGCGAAAAATATAGGAAGGTGGGTGGAATTCCAAAATACACAGGACGGTCGGGTGGAATTCCAAAAAATGCCGAATAGGTGGGCAGAATCCCAATTCCTCCCCAACACTTTGTGTGGATATTGAGGCACCCTCGGATCGCGGAAGGGGTGAGTTTCCAGGCGTATCGGATGTATTAGGACGTGCATATTTTATGCAGTGTACATCGAGCCGCTTTTTGAAAAAGGGCGCGCGGGCAAGAGCAGGGAGAAATTTGCAATTAAAATCCCGAAATGAGTGATGTATTAAATTTGTAAATTTCCGTGCTGGAAAATTCAGCGCTTTCCCCGCAATGATTCATGATGCTGTGATATTAAAAAGTAATTTATATGTGCGCCCGGGCGGCTTTTTTATTTGCCATTCGCCCAGTGTTTCATTTTTATGCCCGCACTCTTGCGCTTTATAAAAATGGAATTTATTCTCCTTGTCCGCGGCGGGCATTCGAAAAACCTTAGCGGCGAACACACATCGCAACAATGCGGCGGAAATAAACGCGAATGACTTGAAACAAAAATCGGCCCGTATTGTGTGCCCCCTTGCTTTATTTTCCATCCGCCCAAACCAAACAAAGTGGAAATGGATGGGAGTTGCAGAACAGGAAAAATTGTCGAGACTTTTTTTTTCAGGAATCGACAAATTGTGAAGCTAATTTCACGGCAGCATCCTTGACTGGTGGAACAGAATCAGAACGGAATTTAATGAAATTAGTCGCGCCGTAATTTCGTAATTTAATTTCGACTCGTGAGAATGGGCTGCTCTCACGCGTCATCTTTACCCATTGTTACCTTTTCGTTACGTTTCCAGACACAAACGAAACTCATTATAACGTAATATGGTGTTATAATCAGGCTGGAGCGGGAGGTGATAAAACGAGATTAAAACTTCCCCTAAGCGACCGTTTCAACTTTTTCAGCCCTTCCCTCCAACTTCACCTCCTCGCATAGTTCCAAGTGAATAAATATCCCAGGTCGCTCTCAAACTCAAGATTTTGATAAATCCCACCAGATACTTTTGAGCTATTCACTCCAAATGCGAAACTGTTATTATCACCCTGCATACATGAACTGTGCTCGTGTTCTCGAGCCGCACGTTTAATGTGGCCCGAGATAACTTACAGCTCTTCGCAACTTGCAAAGTACATTTTCCATACAACTCGCAGATTAAATTCAGATTAAATTCCTCCGATCGAATTTATGGAGGTTTAAGGTTAAAATACAGTTGCCATTCCACCCAGTTATTAACGCATATGCCCCGAATAAATTCCCAACGCGGATTCACTCAGCGATCATAAGCAAACCATCATTCCTTATCTCTTTCATGCTGTCGCCCGCACATGAATCCCAAGCACCGCATAAAAAGTACTCCAACCTCGCACCGCGAGAAAGACACAATACCAGGACGACAAATAATTGGCGCACATCCCCCGCCACTTATACGGATTAAAATAATTTAGGGAAAATCCGAGCAGCGCATTCAAATGCACTGATGCAAATGAATATTCCTTGAGGGCTCCTCGAGGCACAAGCCATCGAGGCCCCTTTTATTTCAAGTTTATAATAACCGACATTACTCAACGAGATCGTGGGGGAATAATGCACTGCGCGCTGATGAATCGTCACAGAAACTGTTTAAAAACCTGTCCGGAACAAAAGTTCCTTCCCTTTATCACCGTTTAATTTATATCGCTAAGACGGCGTAAACGGCTGTTCCACAACTTCCCACCCCAAACAAAGGCAAATGGGACATCACCCACTTCCATCATGGGATATCATGAAACTTCTCCACTCAAATTTTGCCATTTTCAAGTTTTGCGATTTTTTTAAAATTTTAAACGGTTGTATCTCGGAAACGGTTTGAGCTTCCTGGCTGAAATTTTATTTGGAAATGTTAGTGACCTTACAGTATACTCACTGCACACGAGAACGCGATTGGGCAACTTTTTTTTGAAGAAAACTCTAAAATCTTTATAATAATATTAACCTCAATCCAGCATGCCCTAAATTCGCAACTCAACCGCAAACCCATTTCCAACTTGTAAATAAATCAATACCATTCGAAAATTGCAAGCATTAATTACTATTATAAACACGTTCTGAACGCGCCAGTTATGCAAGTGAATAATGTGCACTTACAACTTTCTCTAATGCACTTTGTTTCACCAACTTGGTAGATTTATCATCGAACGAGCGAACGAAAACTCGAATTATGTAAGTTTTTTCCTCCTTCTCAACTCAGGCTTAATTAAAAACCCATTAAACGAACTAAGTCACTAAATTAAGGATAAATTAGGAGTCGGTAGACTAGTTTTTTTTACTGCATAGATCATTCTTACAAGTAACTCGTAAACCATTAACTTATAAATGTTAATCCGTTTTTTTCAAGCACATTTCATAGCGGTAACTTCATGCCGTAACAATGGGTGCGTCAAAATATTTAAAAAATACAAAAAGTCAATAACATTTCGCACTGAAACAAATTTTGCTGCATGAAAATTGACCCCGTTTCTCAGGGCGTTCTTTAATTGACATTTGTCATTTATTACATAGCAAAAATGTCAAATACGTCAATTTAAGGTCAACTTTAAAATGCGTCGAAAAACTGGGCATAACGTCATTATTAAAAAAGCAAATTTATTATATGATCGAATGGAGTCAGGAATTAGGCCAATGCAATCCAATCTAAAAACGCATCATTCCCACCAACGCAACGCAACGAGCAGATTTCCATTATGTCGAGCAAATAACAGAGCGAAGGGATTCAAGTCCTGTTCTAACAATTTAATTGTTCTGTTGCGTGACCGAAGGCAGACCTGTCAAAAAGGCTGATTTATAGCCGCGATTATTTGTTATAACTTCGCCTTTGTTGGTTTAAACTAATTTAATGCGTTCGTATTTGTTTTTCGTTCGGATTTTTCGCCCTCGCCGCTTCCCCACCAGTCACACATTAATTATTCATTCCGCACATACAGAAATAGTTAAAATCAACAGGAGTTTATCCCAGTTTGGAATATGGACATGAATAATTCAAGTCCGCTGCATGTGCAAAGGTTTGTTCGATGATATCATTGATTTTCCCTAGCAGGATTCTTCTCTACATATGGCTCGGTGCTGACTTCGTGTTCCTTGAAGCTTTTTAAAACACAGATCGACGATTGTTGTCGTATTTTGGATAAAACTGTAAAACTGCTAGAGGTTCCAACATATTTTTGTTTGAGCAAGAATCGGAACGTAAAAGTCCATTTAACCTAATACATACAGTTTCCTTAATAAATTGAGGCCCGGCTATTGGATCAATAAATATGTATGAATTTCCAAACATAATTCAATTAAGGTCGATGCGATTGATAATATTCCATCGTTGAATTGATATGTGCTTGATATATCGTCGAGAATAAAAGGCGATTGGGAAGCAGGGGTGAGTTTGAGTTTGATGTTTGGGATTGATGAAGATGCGGGAGTATTGAAAGAGAATTTAGTGTGTGGGGAAGCCTATTGAGGGGGTGATATGGCTTTGCAGGATATATTTGAAAAAATGCAAGGGGAGTTGTACAACCAATCTTATAAGGGTCTGGTGTGATGAAAGTCGAGTACGAGGAATAAAACATAAAAGAATGCGAAATGACTAATTTGAGGAGGATGTAGAGTAGAAAAGAGTGATAAAGTTGACGTGAAGTAGGAAAGTGGATGTGAGAAGTGGGGAGGTAAACGAAGGTGAAAAAAATGGTGAAAATTAAACTAAAAGTGTAAAATTTACTAATTGAAATACACTTTCAGTGCACAGATGTCTTATAGATATGAAGGGCGAAAGGGGTCCTAGAAATAGTGCAATTAAGATAAAATCAACCCCATTGTACAAAAGATACTAAGTCTGAGAGTGTAATTTCAGGAGAACGCAGTTTACAAAATGTTTAGTGGACAGAGGGTGCTCGGGGGTTGCTGAGATTGCGGGGTTTGAATTAGGGGGTTGCTTGAATTGGGGGTTGCTTGGATTGGTGGTTGCTTGGATTGAGGGGCTGCTCAAATTGGGGAGTTTGGGTTGAGGAGTCGCTTTGGTTGGGAAGTCGCTTGGGTTGGGGAGTTGTTAGGGTTGGGGGGTTGCATGGGCCGGGGATGCTGTGGGCTTGGGGAGGAAGAGGGTGGAAATTGGAGAGGGCTGAAGGGTCGGTTTTGCTTATTCATGAGAAATGCTTTTTAAATGAAAATACAGCCCGAAATGGAATAAAAAACAAGTCCAACTCGAATAAGTTTACTTATTACTTGTTCCGAATAATTCGAGAATAAAAGAAAGTTATCAAGTCCAGAGTCGCGGATAAAACGGGGCGGAATAAAACGAATTTTATTCCATATCCCTTTTGGTATGGAAAATACTACGAAAAAGTTTTTTTTATCTCCGGAATTATCGCCGATAAAAATGTGGATTGCACCAGGAAAATTGGGGTTGTGAATATTTTGGATTACTGGGCCTTTATGGCTGGGAGTTTCGTGGGGTTGGCTTGTCAATGGGACATCTGGACCTCCATAAAGAATTTCAAACAAACTCGAGGTAATTCTGTTCATTTTGCAAGGCATTTGGTGGTGCCTTGCAAAATTTGACAAAAAATGATTAAAACGATTGCTGTAAAGTAACTTTTCCTTCTAATACGACCACTACTAGAGCTATGACTTAAATCGCTTAAATAGAACAAGAAGAGCGTTATTGTGAAAATAAAAATCAGATTTGAAAATGTTAAAAACGTATGTAGGACTAGAGATATGAATAAAAAAATTTAAAAATCGTCCTTTAAACCTAAAATAAATACAAGCAAATTAAACACAAATTTGCATACTGAACAGGGGTGGATTGATAAGGACTTGCCGAAAGTATACCCTGAAACTATCCACACCAACCGTGAGGCCATTGTGGTGTTGTGGTGAAACACAGTTTTGAATTTTTCATTACGTTATAACATTATATTATTGTCGGCGTAAATTTCCCTTAGCCCGGGGGTGCGATTATTCTTTTTACACGCGACCCGCCATAAAATTCTATTTTGTCAGAGGATAAAAATTAAAACATGCAAATGTCCTGCTGCACTTTGTTGTTTTTGGTCGGAGCGATGCATCTTTTTATTACGGTCTGGCCCGGGCGACTGTTATTTGGGCGCTGTCCTTGTGCTCTTCAAATCGCGTTTTTTCCATCCATCCGGCCGTATCATGTATTTTAATAAGGGAGTACCGCAGAATTACATTAAAAGCTGATACATGCGAAAATAAATTACGGGCGAACGCAGGAATCGGACGGGCCGGCTGGGCGAGAGTTGATTCGTAATTTAATAAAAATTCAAATATTAATTTACGGTCTGAGTGCAGGTTCCTGTTTGCATCATGGTTTGTATTAAGTTTGGTAATGAGAATGTGCACGAATATTTTGGAGGTGTAACAGAATTAAGAGGGGGGAAATGCAGATAAATTTTATATCGATCGTTGGTGAGTTATTTATGTTCTTGAATTGGGGTGGATTGAGATTTATGCATCCACTCGGAACCAATACAACCCCAGCCATATAACGACGGAGAGGACACAGTCCTATTTGTTTTTCAATATCGTATATTGCATTTATTCCCTTGGCGAGCCAGCAAAGTTTGATGGGATTCGGGGCTCAAATATATAAAAGTAAACTCATCAAATGGCGGTTCGTCTGTAATAACAGATCGCAGGATCAGCTCGGTCGAGGGATAACAAACAGGAATCCTTTGGTAGGGACAATCGTATAGAGGTTCTTACGGTTGATGGAAAATGGGTGGTGGGCAGGTGGCATGTGTGAACGTCTCACCAGACCACTCAATAATTCACGGTCGGATGGATAACTTGTAGGTGCGCGTTTTAAAATTCCACACATAATTTATAGTGGAAGTAATTGCAGTGTTAAAGAGAAAGGACCACTTTCCTGCTTTATACGGGAGTTTATTTTTGCCTCCGCGAGAGAAAACGGAGGAAATGATTCCGTGGCCTTTGCACTCGACTAAATATACTAATTAATCCGAGCGTTTAGCACTCATTGGACGCTTTTTTCCGTTTTGTTTACAAATTGCCAGGTAAGACTAATTTGCTTATTCTAATTAGGTACGTACACCACTTTAATGAATAAGCTTCGCAATAATAGTGGAGACGCTGCGCTACCTAGGATTTATGTTCCAGTTGGAAAAATTAAATTGACTCCAAGAATTGGTCTCAATTTTAAACTTGTCCAAAATTGGTTTGCTGTTCCACAAAATTCTATAGCACCAAACTTTCAAATCCACCTTATTTTATAGAAATGCATTGTAGTTCACCCATATTACACTAGATTAGTTCTGGGCAAACATTACAGCCAGTCCAAATAAGATGATAGGGCAAACCAATTTCGGATAAGATCCTCACACCCCCAATTGCAACTTTTGTGCTCAAATCCCCATTTAAGTTTCCCACCCTTAAAATTACTAACTCGCAACTTTTACCTGAAAATAAGCCATTAGCTCGGGGATTGCCCCTAAAGACTTTAGAATGCACTTCACGTGCGCCCTCCGTCCTTTCCCCCCTCAAACAACACGAGGTGAAGGACAGATACAGTTCACGTGAGTAGAGGCGTTTAGCTCGCTCCGAATAAATCTACAATGTCTAGTTTACGAGTTTAGGCAAAGAACCAACTTGTTTACAGCCCTGATATGGTGCATTATAAATAATAGCGTTTCCTCCGGGCTGAGCAAATATAAATTAGTGTTGGTGTGTTTGGGGACGTTCTGAACACTTGACGTTTATTTGCTGTTTGCATTGCTTTCCACGAGACGTCGTTCCCTTCGAATGCACTGGAACTGTGGGAAAACGTATTTAGGGCGAAGCCAACCCACAAAAGCCCCGAGTGGGGGGTTGTTGTTGCTTACCGAACGAAATTTGTTACGGATTCGCAAAAGCCTATTTTGGTGGCTAAATTTAAAAAATCACTCTGCTATACAACTGGATAAATGTTTCATAAAAATATATTGATTTAAACTAGTGTGCGAACTCAATTAGTTACGATTTCACAAAAATCTGATGTGCCATAATATTTATTTGCCATATTGATTGATTTATGAAAAAATACAAATGCAGTTGATTTACAATAAAATTATTTTAAATTCATTTCAAACATTCAACTCTCAGTAAAGAGAGTATTAAAACACTGACAGTCCATTACAGCACAATGTTCATAATGACATGCAGAGCATTTCCAGCTGTCTATTTCACTCATGGAGGAATTACCGGTCAATTTATAATTAATTTGTGCCTACGCTGAATTTTAAAGCCCAAATTTACTGGCGTAATTACAGATTTAATTAATCTGATTGATTCCGATAATAAAATTTCGGGATGATTATTTGTTTTATTGGCAGGCTTTGAAGTTCAGAATGAACCGCTGGAATGTTTAGGACACCAGGCTGAAATTAAAATGAGCACGAAAATAGATTGCAATCCGAATTAGTGTGCGTTAATATTAATTTATTCGCTATCACATCCAAACAATGCAGTGAAACATCAAATTGAAATTGTGCTGGACAGGCTTCTACGCTTTTGTCGTTTTATCACGATAACATTTTCAATTGAGAAACTGTTTTACCTACTTATAATCTGAAAGTACTCGTATCTGCTCACTCGCTCATTCAATTGTAAAAATAATTTATGTAATTGAAACATATTAAGTTTCGAATTCACTTTGAAGGCTTCTTCACTTCTCCTCGCTTTAACGGGAATAATAATTCAGGAGAGTAACAAATTGCGTGCCATAATTCAGTGCAGCTCGCATTACACTTAATTTATACAAGCAATTAAGTTCAACAATACTTCAACATAGGAAAAGCGAGTGTATAATGTGAGAGTGTGTGTTTTGTTCAGTGTGCGATCCCATCCCTCTCATGGTTGAGTGATAGAGTTGTGCGTTTCAATTCCGCGCAGCCCATACATTATTTGCCTTTTGGCATTTCTTGCAATTTAAAGTACTAATTGAATTTCATTTCAGGAGATGAGCAATTATTTAACGTCGACTACATCACTGGAATTTCAATTTGGTATCATCATATTTCACTTGAGGCTTCATTTATTCAACACATCGACAGCAGAATCGTGCACCCCTGACTAATAATATACATTCAGGTTGTATCTGAAATAGACCGAAAAATATAGCTACACATAGAACTCACGAAGACAAACATATTTTTCCTCTAGCATTTTTGTTTTTTTTTTCGGAATATATTTAGTTTGAAAAAAAATTAACGCTTATTTATTAAAAAAAATAGTGTAAATCATGAGACCACCTCACAGAATATATCTGTGACCACCTCGTAGATACCTCTCTTTATTGAAACCTTAACCTAATTTTTTCCTAAAATATGTTGGACTTTCTCCAACGAATTGCCACGTACGCGCAAATTGAATATGAATTGGATTATACACATCAAGAGAGCTCACAGACTTTCTTCCTAACTACCTGAATCATTTTTCAAGCGACCCATTATTGAGTTAGATGAACATAATTACAAAATAAATTACAGTGTAATGGATCGCCTGGAGGATTTAAACGAGTTATCTGAGACGTGGTGGCAAATCAAAATGTACATTTCGCAAACTTGAGGAGGAAGTAATTAGTGTTGAGAAAATGTCACTTTTGTAAAATTTCAACACCATTTATATTGCCATACGTGACACTTCCATAAATTGAGAAAAATCCATTCAAATGAGGAAGAATTACTTGGTGATTGATCATTACAGAAATTCGGTTATATGCTTGCCAGTATTTTTTTATTTTTGAGAAAATAAAAAATGCCTAACCCTTTGCAGTCGTATTTCATCTAAATGTGTAATGTTGTGACTGTTCCGACACAAGACGAAAAGGGATGATCTTTACTTGGTGCATCATTGGTGCAAATTTTGTCAAAGCTATTAGTAGAGCCATGAACTTATATTAGTCCATGCGTGGAGCTTATAATAGTTTTGAATTGAATTGCTATGCTTTTAGAAAGACAAACAAAAGGTTGAAGATTAAGGGTTGCATTAATCGAGTCATTAATTTCCAAACAGCTAATCCAACTCTAAAAAGTTCACCCCTTCAGTATGTGCAACACTTCTCATTTCAGTTTTTACCCGGCGGAGTACGGGAGAATCTAGATTTGCGAATTTAAATTAAATTGGAATTGCAACTCCTTGACGAGAAATTGAATTACAGTTGCACCTACAAAGTTTCCCGAACGAATTGAATTCAAGGCACAGTGCGCTGCAGCATTTCAACATAAATCACGGGCAATTGTTCAGTAAATGCATTTTATCAAGACGTGTAATCTAAAGTTGGCCGTTAACACAGCACGAGAAATGGTAATTATTAGGTACCTAATGCCTCCAGCCGGCTCGGTTGGAGCATTCGATGTACATACTTTGGAGTTCAAGGTATCCTTTTGAGGGATTTTTGTCCTTTGAGCCGGAGTCCTTGAGCATACTACACGTTTCCCGACGCTGGAGATATTTTAATGATGTAATTCGATTTACAGGCGATCGAAGGCGATATTTTCGAGTGGAAAGACAATAATTTTGTTCACGATACGTTTGTTGTCTTACAGAATATTGTTTGAATAAGTTTAAGAACATTTTTATCTTCACATAATCCTTCAAAAATCAACATTCTATGTTTGTAGTCTAATACTGTGCAATCTATGGAGTGCTAACTGCCTGTGCTAGTTGACTTCAATTAGGTCGAAAATCGAGTTTGACAGGGGAAGCTAGGCCATACATATTAGTCAATTGATCAGTGAGAGGATCAAACAGAGTACATGTTTGGCTCTCTATATCGACAGCTTTGACTCTATCCCTAAAAAAATACATTTCAGTTGTCAATTTTGAGAATCCTGAACATCAGATAAGTATTTTATGTACAAAGGAAATGATTTTCCTATATTAAATGAACTAGGATTTAAGCCTCCTCTACGTTGCAGAATCAATCCTACTTTACTCGCGTGGCGTCTGTTAGGGTTAAATTTGATTTATCACATAAGTGGACGACCATTCAAAGTAATATGACCAGGAAAATGCTGGGGAAATAAATTTTACGGGATTCAAGTGTAAGGACACGACGAGTGGTGGCGACCAACAGTTGGCTGCTCAGGGATGTCACCGAAGGGGTGTGTCCGGTGAATGTAGCGGTTCAAGCGCGGTTATGAGGGTTTGAGGTGACGTAGTTGAATATTATTAGTCCGTATTGAGGCCTGGGCCTCCTTCCAGCAAGTTTCCCGTAATTAATTTAAGTTGGCACTGTTTGTTTATTTATAATTAATGTCGTATTAGTTCAATGGCTTTCATTAAGCTCGAGTAATTCGATTGGGAAACCTATTAACTGAGAGAGAGAAGGACTCGTGCAACCGGATAGACAGGCGAATTTGAAGAGAACGGGAAGAGGGGTGGTGTAATTGGGAGTTGGGGAGAGGAAGTTGAAGGACGGGAAGGTGTAATATGGGGATGTACAGAAGGAAAGGATACAGAGGGGGAGAAATTGATGATGGCAAGAAATTAGTGCACGAAATAATTGGGACAAACATAAGAAAATTACTTTTGATGAGTGATACTGGGACGAATCAGTGTTGGTTACAAGGAGAAATTCTAGAAAGGACCCAACAATGGACAAATGGAAAGATAAACGCTATGGCATAAGACAGTGCAATAAAAATCCATACGAGGTAAGATTTTGGGTGAAGATTGAAATAAGTTAAATAACCAAAGATTGGGGATGACGAAATGAAAGACAATAAGATTTATGAGTGGGTGAAGAAAAAGGAGACACATAGGAAAACCAAGGCACGATTCAAAGAAAGGAGGAACGAATGTCACAAGGGAAGGCACAAGTAAATGCGCCAGCAAATACACAAGCAAACTTAAGCAAACACTCAAGTAAAATACACAGGTAAAGATACAAGCAAAGACATAAGAAATGATACAAGGGATGTTGAAGAACAATACCTACAATGAAACGAAATTCAAGTAAGGGAACCAATGATAAACGACAGCTTTGAAAAGAAGACAGGGAAAATCCCAAATGAATGGTTCTCCCCTCAAAAGTTCCCATTATTTTCGCAATTTTCCGGAACTCACTCTCCCCTTGATTCGCTAAACTTCCGACGTTCCATTTGTTTGGAAGTTTTCGTTACCTAATTAATCCAATTATACTCCGGGCCCTGACGACCGTCTTAATATTCCATCCCTCACGTCTATCGAAAATTCGCCGGAGAGGGAATCTTGGAAAAATTTCGTCCGCTCGCGCCACTTCATTACGATAATGTTTCGCTGACGTTTTCTTTCACTAATTTCCATAGTAGAAGCGGAAATAGGCGCTTTTCCTCCTCAACTGTGGAATTAAGCGTCAGCGTAACTCGTATGAATCGCTTCTGCTGGTGTGATGTAGTGTCATAATGTCAGGTAAATAATGGCTGTGGGAAAAAGGCTGACCTAGCGTAATTAGATCAATTTTAATTGGCGAGCAATTTCACGAAAACACATAAATCACTCGGTGGTCTGCGTCTCTAGTTATAGTGTTTTTCAATTCCAATGGACATTCTTCACTCCAGATGTGGTCCGATTCGCTCTTTAATGCAATTAGGATTCCTGGTTCTCATTAAGATAAGTGACATAAATTTATTTAATACTCCTCGACTGCACTGATTCATCAACCTTTTTTGTTTTTCAGATTTATTTCATATGGTGGTTTTGTGAACACTACAGAACTTTGTGAAGAAGCAAGAAACTTTTTCCTATTTTTATTTCATAGGAAGTTAAACGAAATACTAGTGTTTAGAATTGCTCAGTCTGGATGAATTTAAAAACTAGAAAGATCAATATTACCAGAAATGTTTTTCGGGTTTGCAGTTAATTTTTTATTCTGCCCAATTCTAACGAGTTTGGGTGGGCAAGGCCCTCTTCCCGTTGATTGACGATTCCGCATCAATTCAGGCCATTCATAATAATGTGACACGTTCGCAATTCATCGGACGATCAGAATTTCATTAATTTAATTAAAGCCAACTTGGATGCCATTAATATTCAGAAAGTTTGTGGTGCTCTTTTTTCCACGTCAATTTCCAATTACCCTGGAGCTTTGTTACCCGCTCGCCTCTGCTTCGATTTTTGATTGAGAAAGTTCAATTTCGCGCCCGCTGCGGTCGATTGTAATCCGCGGAGGTGACATTCGCATTTCCCACTTGCATTCCAATCCATCCGAGAACTTCTATTTCAAAGCATCTAACGACGTACTTCAGTGCATGCAGCAGCTTCGAATTGTATAAGTCTGGAAACTTGTATTACAATATATGGACTAACTTATATTACAATTTGCGACGTAAATTGTATTATGTAACCGCGTATGGATTAATTTCTACCAGATATATGACCTCAATTATACAAGGTGTGTGATTTGAACGGGACTAATATTGATTGGAATTATTGCTAGATTATGAGGATATTCGCTCCATGAAAGTTACGATCGATATCAATAATAGGATTAAAAGATATAGGAGCAACTTTTTCCGAACGGGAAGTTTGTTTCAATATTGAATTACAACGCTTGGGGCATTTTTAAGTATTCGCTATAAAATCTCCTGTTTTAAATTAAGAGGATTTCAAGTTGGAAAAAGTTAATGGGCTATAGCCATCGATTAAAAAATATATTCATCGCCAATAAATTTCTCCCTCTTAATCCCTTTCGCGAATCATAAATCCGATTCGGATCATAAGCCATAAATATGATTACAGGCCTCGCTGCGCTGAGGGAGTGCAGGTGAGTAATGACTTGATGAGAATTAACGTCCGAAAGAAGGTGATAATTAAGGATATAACTGATAAACGTTGTAAGCTTTAGGTTTTATTTTTTTACATTTCCTACATCAAGAGATTCCCAACCAAACTGTCTTGCTCAGTCTGCTAGGGTTGTTTTGTGCTCGACCATTTCAGTAAGGGGCGCAAACTTAAAATCAAACTTGTTTACGATCACTCTATATTACATCAAATAATTAAATTGCTCAATTGTCTATAATAAGCTTACGTATAGCAGCCCAAACCAGCAACAATAATGCTGTATAATACCCAATAATAGCAGCAAATCCCTTCGTGATGTGATATCCCAGTCCTAGATGGTCAAGACTGGATGTATCCGCTCGACCAGCAACATCAATATGGCTAATTGATACCAGCGTAATGAACCAATTTACATTCAATCTATATATTGAATACCCCATCATGTGATTTGTGTATATCCCGGTCTAATCGTGCGGGATTGTCAGGAAAAATGAGTCGATTGACAACTCGCCGTGTCGGCCAACTAATTCACCGGCCCTCATTACCGGCGGACCGCGGTTTAAGGGCGGATTTGCCCCGGAACCAGTGGACAATGAAATTGGCGGATGAGTGTACATATTTGTGTTACTTCAGGCATTTATATGGCTGCGTGCTCGTTCCGAAGTAGTTGGTTATATTAAATTTACTCACATCAAAGGGCCCGGTCCGCTCTCCCAAGAATCGCGATGAAAGCTTTGAAAAGCGCCTCTCGAGCTGGAATTACGGGCTTTAACCGCGAGCCTCATAATTACATGTAAATTCTTCTGATGTTTATCAAGGGGGAATTTAGATTTGAATAAATTACATATTTAAATACGTGCAGAGTTACGCGCTAAAGCCCGCCCTTTATTTTCGTTTAACAAAATTCTGGTATTTGTGGTTTTGATAAGTTGAGTGCTTCGTAGGGATTTTCCTCTGATGTGGTTCAGTTACTATATTTCTGGCAGGATTTTCCTGTATAATATAATATTGAGTAGCCATTTATTCAGGAATATACTAGCCGTATACGTCACCCCTTATATTCACCAACTCAATTATCCTGTAAATCTTAAAGTACGCCGGAGAAAAACAAGTCTCTGGATATTCTTATATTTCTAATACCCTCGGTCAGAGGAATTTCAAATCCAAATGTTTCTTCAACATTCAATTTCTTCACTTACTTGTTATTAAGTTTTAAAGGCAAGTTTACGGTGTTGTAAAGGACAGAATGTGGGAAGGTGCACAGCGAAGGGATGAGGAGTTCAATTTAATAAAAGCTATATAAATCAAATAAGGCAAACACCGAAAACAAACCTCTCGATCATATCGCCATATGAGATTGGACAACAAAAAGAGAACGAATCGATTGGAGAAGCCTTTCGACAAGCCGAATCTTATTACCGCACGATGCCATTATAAATCACTAGGGGTAACTCCAGCGTCCTATTTAATTACCAATCGGGGTTAGCCAATTAATGTGGCCAATCCTGGACTGTTTCTTGGTAGATATCATCTCAAGGTTCTCCGCATCCCAAAGTACGCCTGCCCTACGTCATGACTGCCCTTCTCCCTTCTGCATGGCAACCCACCCTCGGGGAGTAATTTGGGGGAAGAGGAGGGCGCAAGCTCCAGAATTACTTGAGACGTGCACCAGAATTGCGGCGAGGAGTGATACACAGTTGCAAATTGTATTGTCTTGTACTTATTTGTGTTTGGTTAACAGAGAATGTTAGCTAAATTTGCGGAGTTGAAGCCTGGTGGGGATTCGCAGGGGGTTGGTTATTAGATTCCAATAATAGGTTATTATTGTGTGCGTTGTAAGTGGTTGATTGAAGTTTCATGTTCGCTGGATGAATTATCGAAGAATGAATTGAAGTACCTACCCTCATTCTATCAATCCATCTAGTCATTCCATCCATTTAAATTTAATCTAAAATAAAAATTTACTTCGATGACAATGACTTGCGTGGTGTCTCTATCTTACAAACTTCATAGCTATTGCCTTTATCGACATACTTATACAATTTTCTAGGATAGTATTTGTTAATATCTGTAAGACACGAGTGCTACAGCGGACGTCCTCATAGTTAAAATAGACACAGTGATAAGCATAATACAATACACATAGAGAGAATTGGAGTGGAAGGATGGTGGAAAAATAAAAGCCGGTTAAGAGGGACATAAATTTCCGAAGGAATAAGGAAAGACCTTTAAGGATCGCGAAGGAAATATGAGAGGAGAGGCGGAAAGCAGCCCCCTAGAAATTATGTTCCGCCCGATTTGTTTTACTTAAGGATTTGCCTAATAAGTCAACGTAATGAAAGTAAATGGCGGATACAAATTGGAAAACGCTGCCTTGACAGTTTTATAGTCGTGTTTTTAGTATTTCTATTTAATTACTTCCACCCCCACTGTTATCCGGGAAATACCGTCAGAGCCCATCGGAAGACCGATCGATCAGGACCGAATCGAAATCGTTTTATTGTGTTTCCATAATGTCGTAATAAATCTATTAAAAGTGTAATTTATGGAGCTTCTCGGCTTAATTTCATTCGGTTTACTAGTGATGTATTTTTCGTTATGGAGATTGATGGTTGCTAAAGTGGTAGTAATTGCCTCGGGATTATCCCTCTCCTAGCTTTAGGAGAGTCCTACTTTGAGATCTTTTTTAGTGAAAGCAACTCGGTATAAATAGGTACCACTTTTTTGAAAGTGTGGAAAACTTATTTTTTAGGACTAGGTACATTCTCATTTTAATTTGCATATTTTCGCAAATTCGTCAACCATAATTAATTATATCAGTTAAAGTTTTTCATACCATTATGGCATTAAACAATTCATGATAAGACAAGAAAGTATTGCAACTTACGTCCTAATTTTGAGCAGAGTATTAAAAATAAAGCACCCTGTGTGAATTAATTGTTTTAAATTAGGCATTAGGTGAAAATTAAAGGGTAAAAAAATTAATGAGTTGTGAATACAGCGCTTAATTAAAGAGGAAATTAAAGAAAGCGAGAAGAATTAACGGGGGCACGCAACAATCAGGAAGAGCGAGGAAAAAGAAGGCGCCCCTATTTCTCCACGCGGAGACAGTAATTCACCCTAATGGCATTATTTAAAAAAACAAATCGCCCCCAGTAGCTAATTTAAATGATTTAAAATTCAATGGCATGTCCCGTGCGTTAATGGCGTAATAAATATGTAGATCACGGCCGATAAGATAGTAATATTGCATTGTATAACTAAACAATGGGCCACGGCACACAAATAGGTAGCTTCGGCCCCGATGACTTATGTGTATCTCGCGAATGGAACGTCGACCCGCCGCAGATAAGTATTAATATGGTGTGCTCCTGTAATTAACTGGCGAATTTCATATTAGAAAGATAAATAAGCGCGATGGGAAAAAAACGAGGCCCTTATTAAATGGGGCCTGGATGGAAATGTAATTACACCTCTCGCAGAGGTGGATCCGATATCAGCACGTCTAATTACTGTGGTCTGTATTAGGCAATGGGAGTACGAATGATTTAATTACACCGACGGTTTTTTTCCTAATTAGCGGTTGCAGTGTTCCAAGCACAATGGATACGAGGTACATTGCAACGTGCTCCGGAACAAAAATTCGCTGTTGCTACATCATCTCCTTTCATCCATGTTGTGAATAGATATCCTCAACGTCTGTAGGTCGAGATCGCAATGGGGCGCAGAACCCATCGGGCACTCATGCAACCAGCTGCGGTTGTCGCATAAACGTGGCATTGAGTTCCTATTTTCCAATAGATAGTCGAAATATTTTGTTCTTGTTTTCGCAACAATTTGCAGACTAAATTTCGTCTACCACGTAATGAGTTTTCAATAGCAACCTCTATCTATTTATAACAAAATTCTATTGTATTCTCATTGCCAATTTGAAGTTGTTTAGACCCAGTGAAATTTCCATCTAGCCGTATAGAGCAATAAGAATACAATCGAATTTTATTACCTTGACGACATTATTTTAAAATATGGCGTCAACAAATAAAAACAAAATGTCAAATTTTGAGGAATAATTTGGCATTCAACTTTTGTTCTAAACTTTTTTTAGGAAAACTTACAATATTTTTATTCGCCTTATAAACTTAATTGGAAACTGGGGGAGTACGATTATTATGGAAATTTGACATTTTGTAATTAGTCACGAAATCAAAATTTGAGGCTGAATTGTAGCAACCAATTACCCATTGTTTGTGCAGTCGCACTAATAGCAGACTCATCAAATTATTCTCTACATCCCACGTAAATTGCGACGTCTAGGGTGGGGTTAGGGGTGTCTAGGAGATGGGGGATGCTTGAAATTCAAACTCCATTTTCCTCAACTACACCTCCCCCGTTCCAAGGCGTCCCTCTCGGAAACTTGGAGCGAAAACTCTTCAAAATCCGCACTGGCATCGACCATGTGAAGAGGGGTGCAAGGAGAGTCTAGTAGAACGAGAAAAGGAGGGCGGAAGTGCGGGGTGGAAGGTTGAATTGGAGGGTGGGACAGGGAGGAAAGGGGGGGGGGGGGCGGAATGGAGAAGAGCGGGTGGGGCATACACAAACTTAAATAGAAAATATTCATTTCCCTTGCAATAGCACTAATATAAAAGGGGTTGAGGGGAGGGTGTAGGGGTGCGTGGTAGGGGTGGAGGCACGTGCTGCCATGGAAACAGCCCAAATGATGTATCGATCGCTTCCGTCTCCTTCCCTCAGCCGGAAGGCCCGCGCCTCTCCTCTCGCACCATCCCGCGAACGACATCACATATTCAATGTATTACTTTTAACATTTCCCCTTTTGTTTTTCTTTTGCACTATTCCCACTGAAATAATGGCTCGCGCTGCGCACGCCCGGCCAACTTCACTCCGGCCTCCTTTAATATTCCCCTTCACTTCAAAGGGCCCCGGCATCGAAGGGAAGAAGGACGAGCAAATCTCATTCTAGTCGTCTTGACGCCAAAATATGGCCTCTCTCCTCCACGATCCAAAACTCGAAACTCCATCGAAATCGAATTTCGCAATTCGATGTATGCAGGCGCGGAATAAACACCGATTCCTCGCGAAAGGTCATGTTTGATATGCAAACACGACGGAGAGAGAGACCGTGTGTACGTACTGCGAAGATGAAAAGAATAAACAACAATCTCGCGTATTAATATTAAAATATTTCCTATGTGTGCGCGCGTCCCGCGCAAATAAAACAAAATATTAAATCTTTCCGGGGAAATTTTCAATTTGCATCGAAATTGT
Organism: Hydrochus callosus; assembly: GCA_033557855.1. Lineage (NCBI taxonomy): Eukaryota > Metazoa > Arthropoda > Insecta > Coleoptera > Hydrochidae > Hydrochus > Hydrochus callosus. The sequence continues at coordinate 27,700 of JAUIMY010000003.1, read as the reverse complement.
TTATTCACGGCGCTCGCTGCACACGCGCCGCCCTCCTGGCCCTTTGTGAGAGGAAAATGTACCATTAATAATCTAGAAATGTTCAATTCGCCCTCTCCCCTCGGATATAGCCAGAGATGTGTCTTGGTACGCCTGTCTCTAGGATAGATTATGGCGGAGGCGCCGGGGAAATAATTGTGTGCATTGATTACGGTGGATCGCGACGTATATTGATTGACTACATTCAGTCCATTCTAAAGTCGATATTCTACCAATAGTATGATACGAACATCTCTAGAGAGTACGAGAAATTCGAGATACGAGCATCTTTATTTACGAGCAATTCGAGATACGAGCGTCTCTATATACGAAAAATTCGAGATGAGGAAAGTATGAGTGAAAAATTCGTCTCTGATGCATCTCATTTTAAGTCAGACCGTCATTCAAACCAGTACCTGTTTCTTAATGCGTCAATTTACATTACAAGGATGGAAAAATTTAAGGGAATTAGGCAAAGGGCGCTCGATGTCCACTGGAAGTGTTCATCTTTGTTTTGCTGCCAAGGCCAGAGTCAACAGTCCCCTGAAAGCTTTAAAATTGGCAAGTTTAATCCTCCAATATTGACTCATCTTTAATTCCCAACATCTCTCCTTGTTCTTGTTAAAATATTTGCGGACGAAATGTATTTAATGAAATTCCGACCCCCTTAATATCTGGCGGCATCAAATTGAAATATTAGCGAACCTGACGTTATTTTATAATTGGCAAAACCACCCACCGGAAATTTTCCTCCTACTAGTGGGTAGGAATGCAATTGCCTATTACGTTAGTACCACGCTTCTCAATCAAGAATTGCATTGAACGAAATCAGGCATTCCATTAATCTGTATTATCAGTAGATCAATGCCTACCAATGATGATGATGGTCAATATTTCCAATTATTATACATACTATTCAAAAATTTCAGAGGAGTATTACTTATTTTTATAACAACAACGTAGCCTTTAATTACAAAGAAACATATTTTACTCTATGCTTTTAATAGGTAGTATTTGTATACAAATTCAATCAAAGAGGGACTAAAATAAATCAATTCATACCACTTCTCGAAAATAATTCGGCAAGAAGTTTTCCCTCCCCCCATCGAAACAGTTTCATTGTTTTAATTAAAGTATAAACTTTTTATTATAACCTCATTCAAAGACTCTTATCGTCCTCCTTTATGAAACTTTGATAATTATACAAAGAGCGGCGGAGTCTGCGAACTTGCGCAACAATAACGCCAGCAAACATTTTATATCGCCGTTTTGAATTAATGAATTCCATTTGTGCGCCGCGAATTCGTTTTCGAGTTTGAGAATAATTGAAAACTTCATCCACTCCATGTCAAAGGAACGTCGCCGTATAGTGGTTGCAATTCAATTAAGGACTTTTCCAATGGAAAGCTCGAGGAAGCATGGCCCGCGAAATGTCAAAACTTACCTCATCCGATCCGTGTTTCCCTTTTCCGCATTCCTTGCGGATTTCTCCCGACCCCGTTCCTTTAGAAGTTCTGCCATTTCATTTTAAAACTTGAAATTAATTAATTCTATATCCTTTTTTCTATCAATATCTAACGCAACTATTCATTACATCAATATTTTTACCATATTAAAACTATTCAGAATTTGAAATATTGCCTATACTTCTTGGGACACCCTGTATGATAAGGGTATAAACAAAATAAATGTTTCTTTTCTTCCACCCTGAGTGGGCTATTGAAGACGATCTAATAACGCCGAAATAAACAGCTATAGAAAGCGGAAATTGATACAAGAAATTGGAGAATGCCTCCCAAATCGGATTTTTATGATATATGATTATATGGAGGGGGAATAGGCTCCAGCCACTTTTTGAGAGAAAAGGGGGACCAGACGAGTAGTAAATGGACTTTTGTCGGCTGTAATTTATAGCCAGCAGTAAACAATATATTAAATCTATACACTTTATGCTTTCGGGGGGAATGTCAACTACAATTTGGTGAATTGATGTTCCTTAGCCTATTTCCAGTCGATGTTTACGCGACGCTTTGTACCGTGAAAGAAATAAATTAACCGTGGAGTTTTTGAGCAAACAATCGCGTTGCCATGAACTCGTCCACTATCCAACGATTACATTGTTCACAGTCCATTTAAAATGAAAATTATTCAGTCTTGTTTGAATAATGAGAATCCATATTCCTATGGGATTGATGTCGAAATTAACTAACTGTGGAATTCATGATGGAATTGCCTACTGTCGGAGTTTTTGCTAAAGTTACCCATCGTGACTTGTGTTTAAATTGCCATTGGGAATTACTGTTGAAACGACTCAGTTAGGTGCCTTAATTTCTTGTCAAAATATTGTATTTTAATATTATGTTATATTATATACATATTATGTAATTCAGTTAAAATTATCTTTCGAACGCTATCGACTAAAATCATTCGTTTCTATACTTAGAAAGTTGAGTTTTTTATCATTTTTGTACAACCAGTACCCTAATATCTAGAGTAATTTTGCATTGCACAGTCGAAGCAATAAATATTTACAATGCAAAACTGTTTTCCCATATATGTTTTTCACGTACTTTTCAGTAAATTCCCAGTAAATTACTACAGTACTAAAGAACTCGCTCCACCAATTTATAAATCAAACTGCAAACAGTGACGTGAACCGAAAACAAAGAAGACCCCATTCAAATCCTTGAGCGCCCCGAGGGTCGCAGTGATGAGGGTTTGCGCTAGGAATGGGGCGCTTCTTTCCAATTATTACGCAATTGCCCTGTGCAAACAACGCAACTCCAACACTTGTTATCGTGCTCTTGTTATACGTATATAATATTATGAAAGGAAAACATCTGGGAAGCATTTACCGGACCTATATTTACACAGAACGCACGTTTAACGATTGTAACAATAGATAAGTTTTATGGGACGGGTTGGCATTATTTAAACACACGCACCCTCCCGCCCCGAGTCTTGAGGGGTTTCTAAATGAAAGCCAAACAAGAAGGGCCCCATTGCCCTTGAATGAGATACAAATTATGTGCATGTTGCCATGAATAGCTTGGGAATTGCTCGCGAAATGTCCTTTCGTTTGGGTAATTTCAATTTAAAACTAATTTGCCATTGTTTTTGCATTGATTAGTGATCAACAAAAAATGTTAACAAAACCCTAATTTCATCGCTCTGCAAGGAAAAGGTACTGATTATTTGTGAAATTAGGGATCGCCGTAATTACGGCCGTTGATGGAGGCAATTAAAGATAATTGTGTTTTGCGGTAATGGCACTTTTATTATTCATCGCTAGCAATTAGTTTTGTTGGAGAGCTATTCTATAAAGTAACAGTCGCGAGCCAACAAAAGCTCCGAACGTATTGATGGCATTATGTACAAACACGTTCTGACTTATTGATTTAATTGCCAACTGAATTTCCGATCAAATTACTGTAATAACATTTCAAATCGTAATTCGACGGCCATTTGAAATGAGTGAGATTATGAGAGACGTGTGGCCTCATTATATTTTTGGTTCGGGACTGTAGGAGCCGTGCAATTTCAAGCAATTACACGAAATGAATAATAGTTGATGAAGGTGGAGCGGTTCAAATTGAAACATGTGGCTTCCTTTTTTCGTTGGGCACCCATTGGAATGGATTCAATTAGATCTGGGAATTCAGTGGAGCTGAATCCGCTAAATTGAATTGGTAATTCGCGTAATTCTCGCACTGGCATTCGTGCTGTATAAAATATATTTCCCCATTTCCCTAATGTTTAAATTAAGCCGAATACTTATCTTCGCGCTATGCTAATATGATACTCGAGTCGAAATATTATTGCTTTTTTATGTATATCGCCGAGTCCACCCCCAACTAATCGATTTGGGGGCTGGTCGTAAAGATAAGCTATCAGGGGGCGATGATCAAGGAATCATTTCTTGGCCAGAATTTCAATCGAAAGTTGAGTAAATTTCACCTATCTAATATTAAAATCTAAACCTACTCGCTTATCCGATAAACGTATTGAAATATAAACACATAAAATTTAATATTCATCATTAATTGATATAATAATTTAAATGCATTGGATTCTAGATAATTCTTCGTAATTTGATTCAATTCAACGCTTAATTTTGTTCAGAAATAAGCTAATTCCCGTCTAAATTGATGGTTCTACTGGGCAAATAGAGTTTAGTTCACCCTATGCTATAATACAAACCTGTTTATGCGAAGAGGGTGCGGGCGGATTAACCCTCCCTCATATATAATTTAAAGAATGTTCAAAGTTTAAGTTATATTATAATTGCAATTTTAACTTAGCCGTATATCCTCGTTCGTCGGAAAGAGGGCCAGCATTGTTCTCTCTACACACCCCTTGCTTTATTTTTGTTAGGAACTTTCCTACTTTATAAGAACATTTCTTTCCCAGTATAAACCCCCTTTTATCTCCTTCCATTATTAAAAAAAGTTTGTTCACCTTAAGAGATAAAAGGTGGGACGTGGGGGCGGCGGGTGTGGGGGAGGGGACCCTTTTCCCAGGAATAACAGAAACAAGAGACGTTTTAATTTATTCTGGCGGCTATTATTCTTTTTTGGTGCTTCGCTTTAATGATAAGAAAATATTCCGCTTCAAATTTATCCAAAGATGCTGTTCCCTGAGATATTAGGAAGTTTCCTTTTTCTCCTTGAGCGAATCAAATTAGGAACGGATTTGCACAAATTGTGCGGAGTTACGGTCATTTCCCAAATTAATTTCTGTTGTGAGGTTTAATTAGGAGATTTTCCTGATTGTTCGGTTCATTCCAGAATTTTTTCCTAAAAAAAACTATTGTGTTTTATTTTTGTGCCTATGCCGTGTGATATTTATGCCTTTCTTGCCATGTAATTGTGCGCTTGTAGAATAAACCAACAGGAAGATAATAGCAGAAAAATGCAAAAAACACTGTTTGAAAAACAGGAAATGCAACAAAATCAACAACATGTTTTCACCCTTATTTATCGAGTCACCCCCAAGGTTATTGAATGCAAGCTCAAGAGACTGAAATCCCGGAGAAACAATGCGCCCACTCCCTATGGAAAAAGCATGTAAAGTGGTAAAGGGCCGGAGGAAGGGAGGAACATTCCGGGATTCGCTTGCAATTCAGCAAATTGGAACGGTTATAATTAAATTCAACCTGGCGTACACATCGCATCGCCGGGAATTTTTGCAAAATAAAAGAACTCAATTTGCAGTGTTTGGGGGGCGCGCGGGGGGCCGGAGGGGCGTCGAGGGGTTCCCGTTTCGCATCATTGACTCTCAATTCATCTGCGTACGTTTCGGCGTTGCGCAAGAAATTGAAAAGGAAACGGGAGGAAGAGGAGATTCCAGGCAATCCAATTAATGTCCTCCCCAATTATTTCTCCCCCTTCGTCTGGAGTGGTGCGTCTTATTAGTGGCACATAACGTCGCGTCAACTTAAATAATAAGTCATTTTTATGGAGGCTCGGGGCGCGGAGTAAATACGGTGCTTGCTTATTGTCGGTAAATTTTATAAGCAATGAACCGAAACCGCCCCCAGTTGACTCGTAAACATTTTATTTTCATGGGGCATGAGACAAGATATTACGAGATATAGACACATATGTTTCATTTCAGGAGGATATGTCTTTTTCATTTTCTTCTCTCGTATTTATGCGCTTGTTTTATTTTTATTTTATGCTGAGCGTACATATATTACGTTTTCGGTGCGGGAGGGTGGCGGTGTTTGCGAGCGCTTTGGCAAAATGTCGGAGGGGCAATAAAACAAAGTTATCTGGAGACTTGTAAGGAGCCTTGTAAAAGGACAATTCTTTTAGTAGCGAAAGGAAATTAGTGCTGGAGCAACCTAATTACGATTTCTCGTTTCCTCCCATCAGATTACCTCAGTCCCTTCATTAAAATAAATTTAAATTCAGAGCAGTCTGTTCCTTTTTCCTCTTTAGTTGAAAAATGTTATCCTTGTATCTGTCAGCAGTGGCCACTATAATTCAGTAGGAATCTACATACTGGTTCAGACAATGGCCTTTGATTTACAGCGAACATTTTAATTCAGGACGTAATGTCTCTTTGATTTGTGACAATAGGATGGCAAACATTATCGGCAACGTTGTAAATCAACCGCGCAACGTAAGAATGTTCGGAGGGATCGTATCGCAAAACAGTCGGGTGACTGCAAAAAGGGAATCGATTCGGTTGATTGAAAAATGCGGCAGTGCTGACCGACACCGGTAAAAATCCCCCAAAAATACCCCAAGAGCTGCCCTATTTCCGAGTTAATTGGAATTTCGTACAAATGCAGTGCAGAAGAACTGTAATGCACGAGTGCGGAATATTGGATATGCAAACAATAATAATAAAACAGGGCTTAGCAATGTGTATCCCCTTTTCCGCTCGGCAACCCCCCCGTTCCCGCCCCTACACACGGCAAAAGTAATATTAAATTTTTATAAGAAGGGAAAAAAGAAATAGAAAAGTCTTTTCCGAGTAATATAGGTTTATGGCTTCCATCTGTGAGATTACTTTAGACGTTTCAGAAAGAAAGTGGACTTTCTGAGAGGGATGGAAATAAAAGAAACTGAGGAAAAAAATAAAAGGTTCACTTCTTTCTCGTACACTGTTTTGCGAGCTAAAAGCTGTTGTTATCAAACATATTCAGATCCTGTGTGTGTGTGCTCCGACTTCCTGCTTTAAGGACGCGTCCCTATTTTCCACTAGCTCCGTATTCATTTCACAGGGACGTTGGGAAATGTCTCCTCCTCGCTCTGTCCTGACCTACCCTCCGCCCTCGCGACAACCCGACCAACCACCATCGAGGAAATATTCCGTTTCAAATTATTACATATTTTTTATTTCTCCATTTGCTACTTTGTTAAAAACTCCTTCCATTATTGTTCCTGAGATTTATTCTCCGAAACCTTTTTCTCCCATTTTCCTCCTCAACCCTCCAACTCTCGAAAGCAGTATGATTTTCCCTTTAGATCTCGATTTTCCCTTGAACCTCATCTCGCGAAACTCCTCCTCGCCCCCACAACATCCTTCAACTACTCCTCCCCCGCCCACCCCCACGACCCCCAACCCGGCGTCCTCGTTTCCTATAGAATTGCTCTTCAAACATTTTATACATTACGGAGTTGCGAAACTCTATTTCATCTGTCTCTGCAATTATCTTTTTGCCTCCATAACTTTAATACAAGTATGTAGCGTGTTTTTGTTCGCATTTCCCCGACCGAATTAATTCCAATTCTTAATGTTATGCGAGCTTCACTCTCAACTTTTATTATTACTATTCCCGGACCGGCAAAGTGGAGGATGTTTGCTTCCAGTTTTATCGTCGCTAAGAGGTTTTAACTCTAATCTTAATGGGAAATACGGTACGGAACCTCTCGCATCTCACGCAAACCCGCCCTATCACGGAGAATCGCATGAATCCATGCTCACCGCCATAACATACATTGAAATCTTTCGCGTTTTAGCGCCGATTCCTCGATCAGTGCCACTCAATTAAAATATTAGCACGCCATTGTGCCCAGTTGGAGTGATTGGCGCAACATTGTGCCGTCGCGCTCCGGCCGTGCACATATAAAAGCGATATAACGGCCCGATTAGTTTAATTGTGCGACCAAGCTGAATTATGGAATAATATTTGCGGTCCATTATTCGCATGATAATCAGCCAGCGCCGTCGGTCATTATTGAATACGCTAATCCACCTAAAAATTGCCGCCATACAATGAACACGATTTAAGTTGATATGTAAATGTAATTTGCTTGATTTGCGCGAGTAATTGAATTATTGTAGAGTTGAGTAGCACGGGGATTCAGGAGTCTCAAACGATTTCGAATGGTTCCGTCTGTCTGCGCGTCCAACCATTCCTCCATCTGTCCGTCTGCGATGATACAATGAATTATGAACGATTTGAAATATCTATCCGAGGGGTGCCACAACCATAAGCATCTAGGAAAGTTTTCGCAACAATCAGTAATTCCAACCGTTCGGATACCTTTTAAAGCTGTCAGCGCATTGATATTTTATTGGCTCGACCAGGTCAGAGTCAGAGTGCGAATCGATTTACCACATAAGGCGGAACCTAATTGTTAACATTTCGTAAGCAGCCGGAATAATGAGCACTCCCATAAAGGTATATTTTCCTGCGTGATACCTGACCAGGCAGGACTTATGCTGCATTCGGCAAAACGTATTGGATCCGTTCGTGTGTTGTTGCGTTTGTGGCCGATCGTATCGTAAAGGCTGATATAGAATCCTTACGTTACGGATTTACGATAATTGAGCGCAATAAAATAAGCGATTATGTTCCCGCGGATTTTGTTTTTGTTTATGCTTCGCGCGGTCGTTTGTTGCTTTACGCTTGTTTTAATTGAAAAATGCACTTTATTGTTGTTTTGGGCTGCGGGCGAATTTTCGTTCGCGCGACAATATTACGGACGTGGCTAATTTTATTATTACCCATTATTATTTATTGTTATTTATTCTATTTATTATTTTAATTTCTTATTTATTATCTATTATACTTTTGGGAACGTTTTTGTTATTATTTATTTTATCTCTTAAATTAATCGCCTAGTCAGACCTATAAATTTAATCGTCCCCTTCGAATTCGGCCGGAACAAAAGGGCTAATTGTAGCCTAAAATGGGTGGAAGTCACCAGCAACCCGTATTTTTCTTCATTCAAACGAACACCCAAATCGACAAGCACTTGACAAGATGAGAGAAAGGAAATTCGCGGGGTGGATTTCGAACGGTTGGTGCGGGAGAGAGAAAAAAAGGTGGTCCTGGGGGTGCTGCGGGTAGGGAGGAGAAGCGCCAGCGAAGTATATAGAATCAATAGACTGGGGGCAATATTCATTCCGATGCGAAATTTGTCATTCATCCCAGAAATTGGATGGAAATTTATGATTGAAATGAATATTGGGAAGCTCAACCGAGCATGAAAGAATATATCGTCTAATAATGCACGGAGATACGTTGAATGCACGCGCGTGTATAGAAGATGTATGTTCCAATTTCTCCAGCAATGCATGATGTTGATGCGAAATTCAATAAGACTGCCCTTATAAATCGCGATGGACGTCGGATCGGCATTCGCCAAACGTTATAGTTATAACGGCCCGATGTAATTGTTATTACGTCGTAAAACGAACAATTCCCCATTAGGAAAACGAGCGAATTAAATGGGAAACCATACAAAATCCTGAAACGTACGGACGACCCTGTTCCGAGTTTATCTACAGCTGGAGGGTTGCGATTCTCCACTCTCTTATGCTGCTCCTTATTCCGTTGTCTCTCCCTCCACTCCAACTTCCCTCACATAAGAGAGTTGTCATTTTGAAGGGAAATCCTTTCTGTCCTACTTTCTGACGTGGGGTCCATTTCAGTGGAAACTCCGAGAGGCATTCCGGTGAAATATGCTTTCCATTACGAGTTCGCATTAAAGATATGGATGAAAAAACTTTTAAGGACTCTCCTCTTATTATTTATTCGCCCGATTCATTTGGGTCTCGCGAGACATAAAAGTTTTCTAGTTTAAATTTGTTCTGGAACTCCTCAACTTTTTTTTTCATAATACGAGATATAAATATTAGCTTATGGAGGGAAGTTCGGATTATCAACATTTCAAGCATTCCTCCGAGCTCCTGGGGGAGATCCTAGCCCGCGGGAAACACAATGAAAACTCACGTCTCGGGTCATTCCCGTGGAAAAATAATGGAGGAAGAAAGTGTAACAAGTTCCCGGTGTGGCAGCGAAAAAAAACGAGTCTATCTTGTTATCGGTGGAGTTTCCTTTATTTTTCCAACCCCCCCAAATTACGACAGAGTTATAAATTTTAGTTTGTACGTAAATAAAGTTGAAATTGATAAAATATTGCGAAAGTTTCCAACGACGAAAATTGCATCCATGCATTATTCATGTTTGCCCTAACTATATCAAGACTTCAAACTTTCTAAAAGGAGTGCTCCGGGTGCGGGGCGCGAGACGTGGAGGGGTCGCTTTAAAAGGGGAAGGAAACTTATAGAAAGGACATTTATTACGGAATTAAGCTAATACAACGCACTGGGAGTTTGATAATTATAATTTAAACTAGAGCCCTGCTCGCGTTCAATCCATTTTCCTAACTCCACGAGGATTAGTAAATATTTAAGTATGATAATTGCTCGGATTGTAACCGCCCTGTGTACATAAGCCAGATTGATCCGAATTTCGCATAGATAAGTTCGTTTGGCATGAGCTCATCGAATTACTCTCAGATCACAGAGCACACCTCCATCCCCCAGCACCCATTGATATTTTTCACCGGGGATCACACGAATTCAGTCTGTTCGAATGATTAAAGAGTACTCCCCTCGCCCGAAAAAACTCGACCAGTTTTCTATTTTTCCGAATGGCTACAAATTATACTGTAGTGTAACATTACAAAAAACCTTTGTGCCTGCGAATTTTCTAATTCGCCGGATCCGAAGGGAATTTCATGCGCTACATCGACGCTGACGTGCTTTGATGTACTTCGGACCGCTGCGCTGGGCTGGGCGAAATAAAAATTAATAAAATACGGATCTGCTTACGTGTGGAGGGAGAGAGAGGGGGAGACGGTGACGGAGAGTGCATGTGCAGAGAAACCGAGAGAACAGAGAAATAAACAATTGCGAATTCGAAATTGAATCCTTTGCAGGAATTATTGTGGAGTAATTTCGATCCTCGAGGTGCACGGTTTCATTGCTCGCGAAATGGGCTGTACATTCATTCCAGCGACCATCTCATCCTCTACTCGAGGAATACGAGGAAAAGGTTGCGTTGGTATTGAGGAAATATTATTCCGTTGTGGTTTTCATTCTATTATGGTGGATCCATTAAATAGATGCATTATGGCCACTAAGAAAAGTTTATTGTGATTGATACTCAAATACTCAAAATTGAGTTATACGGGGTGTATTAGACCATAGAGTGCATCGTTCCATAGAGTTTTGAAAAAGAAACAAATTTGATTCAAACTTTAATTAACTCTTATTTATGAAAACTATTCCGGTATATACGATCTAATGCGGTATTTCCCATGTTTTGGAGTCAGGAAGAAAAGAGTTGGGTATAGCTTGGATCCACTCGATGGGTTTAAAAATGCATACGAGAACGATACTTCCAAGGAAGGAACAAAGTGGAAATTTGACTAATTCATGAGCGGAAGCGGGAAAATGAAAATGGAAAGTGCTTAGGAAATGAGAAACAAAGTCTTCATTTGCAATTCAACGTCTGCTAATTCGCTGGAATTCAACCCGACGATAGAGAAAATTTCAAATTCTCGAAAACATTCGGAAAAAGGGGCTCCTCCGGAAAAATAATACCATAAATCCCTCACCCGTTAGCCTCCCTCACCCCTTAGCCTCCGTCATTATCCATAAATAGTCCATTTACAATAAATTTAATGGTAATTGTGCCAATAAACGAGGCGTTTCACTAGAAATTAAGCTCCACCGACTTCCTCCTGATGCTTTAATTTGACGAAAGTATTTCCGAACTACCTCGAAACTCCCAACAGAAACGCGAATTTCCCCGGCATGTTTATAGCTCGACTGTTTGGATTTTCTGTGCAGATCAACGGGAAATGTTTCCACTCGCGGGCATTAATGATTCAGCGTTGCATTATTGTGAGTGTGTTTATCTGCGCTTCGCTGTTAAGTAAATTTCTGTATGGAACCAATTATGCTGGGAATTCAGGCGGAAACTTTTTGATTTGTTGTTTGAAGAGCTCGTTTAAGTTTGCTGCTGGTGGTGGTGCTGCTGCTGGATCGATCCGATTCCCATTGTGCCATTTCTCATTTATCGATGGTTCGCTCAAATGAGTGCACTTCTCCCTAACTTTAGTCAGATTTTAAACAAAAATGCTATCACATTGATTTTCCTAGTCTAATTACATACTTTGATTAATATATCGAATCAATATTATCGCAGCAAACACAACTACTTATGGAGCGCTGGTGCAGTGCTTTTGCGACAAAGAAGCATAGGACCAGCGCTTTATAAAAAAATGTGTTTGTTGGGTATTTTTATTGAATTTTTTAAACAACAAACAAATTATGTGACGTTATTTTTCAAAGCGTTGCTCCACTTATTGCCGGAAAAATCAAGTCATCTCCAAAACAGCAATCAAAGCTGATATGCAGCGCGTTCCAATTTTTTCCTGGCGTCCTGATCCACGGTTTATACTTTATACGCAGGGCTAAATAAAAAATTACTTCGATTCCATCCACGATCGCATCTTTACTGCGCGAATTTGAATAAAGCAATAAATACGAGGGCATGGCCCAGAGGAAGTAATAAATTTCCTGGGGGATAAAAAAGCCCATCGTTATAACCCTCCACGTCGAACATATGAGCGCGGAATGTCCATAAAATTTAAGCCGACCCGAAATAAAAGCGGACGAAGGCTGATTAGCGAATTTAAACATACAAAGTCAATAACATAAACGTCCACGAAAAAGGGGAATAAATATCGCCGGGGATGAGGACGAATCGCGTGAATAGGAGGAATTTGGGGAAGAGGACGATCGTTACGTTTTATGTGGAAAGGGGAAAGCATTTTCAGATCCCTGACAAATTCCCATGCAAATGGGCATTATAACGTTAGGGTCATCAGTGAGAGAGCTTCCTATCAATTCGATTGAGAGGTTTACATTAGATTCGATTGGGCTGTTAGACTTTTTGCTGTTTTATTGCGGAATTCTTCATATTAAATTAAATTAGACATTTCGAAATCAATACACATAAATATTATACCTAGTGGTTGAATCGACTCCTTAGTAATATTACAGTTGGAATTTATGAGGGCTCAGAATTGGAATTGGCATGTGGATTTCTACAATTTTAAACTATTAAGATTGTAAGATTGATAACGATTGGTAATTTATAAAATAAAGAGTACGAAAACGAATTTTAAACACAAAAATAGAACGATAATTTCAAAGGGGAAATCTTGCGAGGATCGGAGAATTGAGTGGGAATTTTAAACCTGGAAATGTACCTTCAGGGATTTCACTGGGAAAAATAGCGCATGAGGGGCTACATAAAAGGGTACCCTAACCGCGAGGAGTAATTTCCCGTTGCTATATAAATCAAGGAGGGCTTAACGAGCCCATCAGAGAAGACATAAAATATAGATATAAGTCAGTTTTAGTAGTATTTAAGCGGGGGTGATTTATGTAAGGCATGGTGGTGGAACATATCCACCCCCGCACACCCTAAATTACGTTATGAGTGTTAGTCACAATTAAAGTCAAAATGCATCCTAACAGGGAAATTTATCGCGCGTTAGCCCTGGCCTGTTAGTGCGTTCTGATGTCGGGAAATTTTCCTTTTAGGGGCCCAAATTAATTGAGTAATGAATACTCGACCCCCTCGGCATTGCCTAATATACACTTTTATTCTTCCCCATTTTAATAGGAATTTAATATTTTCAAAGTTAAATTTAATAACCTACAATAATTTTTATCCTGGTATTTCACCTATATATTATGGGAATTTCTCCATTATAATTATTGCCATTTAACATTTTTGTATACCTAAGTATATTTTATTGCTATTTAATATTTTATATTTGATCGCAATAAAAATTTAGATGAGTTCAATATAAGAAAGTAGTGAAAAAATTCAGTTCAAATTGATTTCGAAATGAAATCGAGAATACAAAACCCAACAAAAATTTATTTGTGGACAATGAACACATGAATATTCAGCACCTCCGCAAATCCAATAGTGACGTACCGTTATTACTATTGACTGCACTCCCCGATTGGAAACTATCGAGTTAATGCATAATACTTACAACTCCAAATAGGAGTGACTCGCTTTTGAAACTACCCCAATTGATGAAGGAAGCCAGTCCCATCCCCGCACTGTTTCCCAGAGATTACAGAGACCCCCCGGATCTTCCCAGAATTTAACTGCTTGAGTTCGCTACTTCAGAACTTCTTTGTGCATACGAAACAACCCCCCGTCCACCCCGCACTCCGACCAATTCGCAACAAAGTACTAACCTAGTTTCCAAATCCCGATTCATCAGAATTAGAATTCCAAATTGTCTCCATCTGAATAATTCCCGCCCAAATCATAATTTCAATTCGCGGAGACGTAACGGCGTGTATTCGCCTTTCCCTGATGTTTTCTCATTAAATAAATGTACCAACATTCCCCGAGGGACTCGCCAAGTTTTGTGCTCTTTCGCCGAGTTTACATTTAATTAAGCGATATTCAGCGAATGCAATAATTCCGGGGTGGAGGGTGGAGGAGATTGAGTTTCGTGGGAGTCGGCCTTGGCCGACATTGTTTGCTTTCGAAATTTCTTGTTTGATCGAAAATAACACTCGGCGCCACAAACAAACGGGGAGACTCCAGTTATCAAGATCGCCAGTCTTTAATCCACTTCTCGTAATTCAATTTTACTTGAAACTATGATATTTCTTCCTTAAAATGGCACATCTAATGTCAAATTACACATTCGTTCCTTCAAATTGGGAATAAATAATTTAAAATTGGAATGAAACATATTCAAATTGGGAATAAAAACCAGATTGAGCCTAAACAGTGTCATACTGTAAATGAACAATTTCAAATTGAAAAGTAAAAAATTTCAAGGCTTCCAAATTTTTCATTAATTAATTCATCCTTGTTTATTCTCAATTTAAAGTTGTTTAGACTCAATTTGAAGTTGAAAAGGTAGAGTCGATTTGAATTTTGAAACGGCAAACAATATTTCCTCGGCACAAATAAAGGACACGCGTTATAAATATGCTGTCAGTTCGGTGCGAAATAACGGCAATATTACAATATGAAATTTTTCTGACGTGCCGTATAAAATCTGAACACTTGCTATAATTCAATTTAACTGCCGGTCTTAACTTATTCCTCCTATTTCTGCGTCAAATTGTATGGGAAAATGGAACACGAGGAGAATACGTAAAAGTGCCGGGAATTTTCGATCGAACGCAAACGCTCCGAATCACTCCACTTGTTATTTTAACATACTAGAGTTGGAATTCACACAATGTATAGTGTATAGTATCATATTTTGAAATACTATGCATCCGCACACAATACCAGAAATACACATTAACCATGATTAACCCGATTGTGATGAATTTCAACCCCTCATTTTCAAGACATAATATACTCACGAAGTTTATTCAAAGTCGGCTGTCCAACTTTTTTATAGCCTAACGTTGCGTAACACAAATGGTGCCCTCAAAAACCCCCACAGCAAACCATTTCGCACAGAATACGGGATATTAGGAAAGTTTATAAATAAATCAGCAAGCAAACGGATCCATTCGGAGAGCAACACGGCTTGAGCCAATCTGGCCTAATCTATATCAGGGAAGTCTCGTAGGGCCACTTCCGGAAAAATAAAAGCATTCCTCCGCAAATGAAAGGAAACCGCCAGAGACCTTCGCGCCCTTCATTATTTAGGGAATTTTCAGGATGTTCTTTCCCCAGGATTCCCTTTATCACGCATTGGGATTCCTGAGAAGCTCACTGTAAATTTAAAATATTTTAAAAGATTTATTATTCTCAATGTGAATTAAAAAACTTCAAGAAATAAAACATAAAAATTCGAAAATTTAATAAAATTTCCCAACTACAATCCTCGTTTGGCTCCACGCGTGTATAACATTTTGTCCTCGTTTCTGAGTTTGTTGTGTAGAATAGTGACACAAACAACTTGTTACAACTAATGAACAAATGCGCCCAATCACACAAATGAACATTTATGGCACAAAACCAGATGGCAAATGAACTATGTGGATTTCAATGCGTCATTGGACGGTTCACGTGACGTAATCGTTAGTCGGCAGTTCGGGATTGGAAGCGGAAATGAACCGAATGCATAATCCGAACGCGAAAATTGAGGAACAAACTAACACACAATTTTTGCACGCCAAAACCAATCTCCGGACTGCGAGCACATGGAATATTTATGCGGAAACATTACTTTCACGAGGCAATTTAAAAACGGAATGATATAAACTGCTCCGCCGTCGTATATACGTAAAAGGGAACCCTATATACACGACGAATAGATATATTTATAAGATATAGAAATTGAATTGTGCGCAACACAATGGGTTATTTATGCTCGTCCTGGGAATAAATATCGCGTGCGTCTACATTTAAATAACGTTTACATCCGATGGGATTGCTTCACGTTGGGAATGCAACTGAAGAATTTCAATTATCGTAAAACTTAATTTTCTTAATGATCTGATGTATCATTGAGTTGGGACTGTTGAGAAATGTGCCCAAAGAGTAGATAATAGAATGTGTCTTCTGTCAATTTTTAAACGGTACATACAATCTGGGTGGAACAATGTTTAAAATAATTATTCTTTAATTTTGCGCCCTTTGGGATGTGCGTTGGGGAAAATTATGGATGAATTTTATTTAAACAAATTTTTAATGTGGTGTTTATTTTATGTCACGAAGCTAGTGTGTTGCAATCTTATTAAGTAAAAAATCTGTGAAACTTTGTGTTAGGTGATGTCTAATCTTATCATAAATATACATAACTGTTGCTATTTATATGATAATATACCTTGGTATTAATAAATCACATATGGTCTGGTTTCTACTGTAATGAGAACAATGAATAAGATAATTATCCAGTACATGGTCTACAAACAGTTGATGCCTTGTTGATAAAATTAGCGTCAAGATTGCTTCATGGTTTGACATAATTTTGCATCAAATTTTATTATTTCCATTTTGTTGGTCCGAATTTGTGTTTTTTAGTTTTATAGATATTGCTTGTATCAATTAATATCAATAATGTTAAAACTGACACCAAACGGATGTTAAATTCTCATCTTCCATAACATACTGGTATGTCATAAGTGAGGAGGGTGTAAGGGATGTGACGCCCCTGGACCTGATCATAGCGAAAGAAAGTAAAAATCCAACCAACTTTAATATTTCATGCGCTATAAAGGGGGCCCATTAAACTTGCCCACTGACCCGTTATATAATTTTTACGCCATACACTATATTTTATGTCTAGATGAAATTTTTATAAACAAGCAGACCATGTGGGAATCTAAAGCGCCTGATGTGATTGTAAATTTTTGCTTAATGTAACCTCGGTTGCATACATGTAGAAAACGTTTCGTGTAATTTTAACATGTAATTACGAATGTATGGGAGAAATTCAATAAGAACACTGACTAAATAATGATATTTGTGGGTGAAAGTAGAAAAATTCACCAAACGAAGGATAAAGCAACATACTGGTAAATATGGTAAATGAGAGTACGTAGGTAATAATATATTACAATTATAAATATACAATAGGCATATGGATGGGTGTACAAAATAGAAATTCGTCAACCATCCACAAAAATCTCAATGTTGGTTAATGTGTCTAAAATAGATTGTAAACTCCGATCAATGATTTCCAGTCGATCTAAAAAATCTTCTTCCTGTTTGTCACTGGATGGTGTGACGATTCCATTAACAATCTCTTCCATCAACTCCAATCGATCATTGGCGACTACTCTGACTTCATCATCGTCCATCGTCCGGAAGAACATCTTCATTTCCTGTCCGTCTTCATCCTTCTTGCAAACGTGCATAGCAATCGATTTCATCAATTGAAAATCCGACTCGTGCAAGACTTTCTTCTCCTCTTCTTCTAATTTGAAATTTCTCACTGCTCCTTTAGCGATATCTCTCATGTAATTCAAATCTGATTCCGCTATGCTCGACATCTCTGCGAAACGTACAGCTTCGCCTCTCGGATGAACTTTCTTTTCTTCCTTAACGTCCGATTGTCCATCTTCGCCTCCTTTCAAACGGTACTTGATCCTTTTCAGCCCAAATAATTTCTTGTGGTATTTAGCCTCCCTCTTGATGTGATCAACAATGTTATATCGGTGTCCTCTTTCTGCCAACTCACTTACGTTCTCAGCGTAAGAAATCATGACTATGGCTACGTAAATGTTGCCTATGATTAAACCAACAATCATGAAGATTGTGAAGAACACCTTGGCATAAAACATAGTCTTTAGATCTTCCATAACTTCCCAATTCGCTAGTGTAACCGTCATGAGTAGCAAATTCGTCATGGTCTTGGTGAACGTGCAGAATTCCTCGCTGTAGGATCCGAAGAGGACATAGCCCCAAAGTACGAATGCCAATAGTATGATCGTATGGATGAGGAAGAACTGCAAGAGGGGCACTAGTGACCTCAAGAGGGTCCACTCGAATATGAGGAACATGTTGGCGAATCGGAGGAACTTCCAGATCCTCAGGACGACGATACAAATGAGAACTGCTGATACTATTTTGAAAGTTTTGGCGAAAGCAAAAACGGTGGAGTATTTCATGTATTCGCTGTTCTTGGAGTTGTGTAGGGAATCGAGGAGAATTCCAATTATTCGAACGTTGTGGAGGTAGCAGACGAAACAGACTAAACCTAATACGATGATCATCCAGTCGACGTAATTCCAAATTTGTGTGAAGTAGCTTCCTCGTTTAGTTAATATTTCCCTTGTGTGGTTGAAAATATATCGGAGACTGAGGATGAAGAAAATCATGAGGCAGAGTAACGTCCAGAAGTTCGACTTATAATCAGCCATTATTAAACGTGTTGTCATTATCTGAAACACGTAGTTTAATGTTATGACATCCTCAATATGTAAATGCGCATTCAATTTCTTGCTGGTAAGTTAGTTTATTGTTGTCTTACATCATACGATCGAAAAAACAGTCCACTAGAACTCTTTTCGATTAGTATCTTGACAGCATTGAAAATATTGCGGTTGACATTGTACGTCCAAAATTCTACGAAGAAGGCCCTTGTGTATAGGTCAATCCAATCGTTCTCAATTAGGTAATTTAAGTTGACTAACGAGTTGTGCTTTGAACGTCCAAGTCTTGCGATAAAACCTCCCCCTGGATAAACCTTCAACTGCCCTTCAAATGATATAAAGAGCTTATTAATCACTTACCAATTTGAAGGTTACTTGCCACTTGGTGGTTACCCACTTTTACATAACATCACTCTTGTAATCAATCTTGGAATATTTACGATATTTTGGGATATCAAAGTAACAAGATTCACCTATTGTTGCCGACGATCCAGTCACGCTACTGTCTTGCCTCTTCCAAACGTAAGACATCCGCCCCTCGAACTGATCCTTGTAACTTCCCTCAATAGCCTTGTAATAATCTTCTTCGCAAGACATGTTCAGGAACATCATAGCCTTAGGAACATTGCAAGTGTTCTTCTTCACTCTCAATTGCCTCAGTTGTGCTACACCCAAGATCATGTTGGAAAAGTCACTCATAATTCCAGGGTCCTTCGTGTACCATGCCTCATACCAACTGTCGGGGTGCATGACCACAAGGAGAGTTTCGCTGAGGTAATCTGTGATGTCCGTATGTTTTTCAATCGAGTCCAAATTCTCTTTGATCATTTCTTCTATTTGCTTGTAACTGCAGTACATTTGGTCGTCTAAGTTCGCCAAGAGAAGCACAAACACCACCGTTGTGTAAATAATGAACATGATGAGTTCGAAGAAGAGTCCGGCCATTTCCAACCTGGCTTTTTCGACGAGTATCCTCTTCTTCAATTTTTCGCCGCTCAAGGGGTAATATTTGATAAAGAAATACTGCCGGAGGAGACAATCCCCGAAACGTTGGTGTAAGACGAGCCTTTGCTGTTCTGCTTGTCTCAAGAAACGTTTGAAATCCACTTTTATTTTAGAGTGGATTTTCAGGGTGAATCCGAGGGAATTTTTTATAATTCTGAATACATTTTCCAAGATTAGAATCGTTTGCAGTAAACTAGTGGCTATTGAAATCATCCAGAGTAAGCTGGTGTAATGGGGCAGCCAGAATCCAAAAACGATCAGATAGGTCGTGTTGAATAAAATGGAGACAGAGAGGATGACCCTGTGAAAAAAATATTACTTGATCCTCCGTTCTATATTGATGGAAAATGTAGTGTGCTTTTTCGATTATTATAAATTTTATAGAGTGGGTTAAATTTAGAAGAAAAGAATCACCATCCAAGAATATACCAAGTGGTCGTTTCAGCTAATTTACTGGGAGTATTTTTCTCAGCTACAAATTGGTTTGCCCTTTTAAAAATGAAGTAAACTCCTACGTGCATTAGAAAAGAAACGAGGGAGCTGAAAATCGCAGCCAGGAAAACGTTCAAGTAGAATGTGAATTCCACGTAACCTAAAGCATCAAATCTTCTTAGAGACGGTGACCCATGTATCAAAATTGCTATGGTAAATGTTGTTAAAATAATAGACAGCACCAAGGTGATTCTCTCGAAGAAAGTCATATCACTATCGTCCGATCTGGAATTATATTGAACTGTATATTCAGTGGAAAAACATAAGCCATGATGATGTCAATCATACGTATTCAAAATGTTGAATGTATGTGGGCTGCCACCGAAAATTGATTTCGACAATTCGAATTTCCACTTAGTCACGATTTCCTTGAAATAGGGCTGCAAGGATATGGTGGGCGTGCCTTTTTCCAAAACTGTTATCCAAGTACGGACTTGGAAAGTCCAGAGTTCTTTCGTTTGCATGTCGTAAATTTCAATGAAGTCGCAGTACCTTCAATAATCGATGTCCTGGTGTGATTTTAAAGATGGATTTTGCTACATTACCAGGAGGGTCGCAATCCTAGAGAGTCTGTCCACATTTCCAGGGAATATATGTCGCCTAAGTGGTTATTCGTTGCCAGTAAGAAGTGATCCGTGTTGCCTGATTGCAGAAGCCGTTTCTCTGGATCGGGGTAGTTTAATACGTGTGGCTTATTTTGAATGAACAAAAGTCATTAGCTTGATGATACAATTATTTTGTAAGTTTCCATTCGTTTGAACAAGGTTAAAACCGAGTGTCGGGGTACCTTGCTTATGCCTTTGTTGCCCAAAAGTCTAACTGAGATGTTTGATGTGGTACTGGTGTACATTCCACTTCCAGTCTTGATAACCAAAAGATAGGCGTAACGTTCGTTTCTGAGATTATCACTCAAATACAACACTTTTACCTGAAATTTTAATAGTATTGCTATTTATTTAAATTTAAAATTTCAATTCATATTTAGCAACAATAGAAAACCAACACTTTATTGACGAATATAAAATACTTTTTTGAAAAAATTGTTTTGAAGAGTATGTAATGTTTATAGGTGTTGACAATTCACCTTTTTCAAGAAGAATTTCGTTCGTGCGAAACCATAAACGACGAAAATGCAATACAAGAAGAGCACAGTAGCTGTGCATGCGAAAACAGCGTAACTCCTCTCGAGTGGTATTTTTAGGTATATGAGGGAAATCACTTCTTTTTTACTCTTGGCATCAGTGATCATTCCTGCGAAAGTTGTCAGGTGTTCGCAGATACAATGGACCATCTTCTCCGTAGTGTTTTTTCCTGTCTTTTAGAGAAAAATGGGCTGCGTTAGGAAATTGGATTCGTCTTAATTTCTTTATCAAAACTCAAACCACAAACCAGGAAAATTACGATACTTGATCTGAGCTCATACTCACAAACTGTATGTTTTATAGATGAAGATAATGGATTTATCACAAATGTTTGTTTTTAGTTGAAACAAATTTAATTATGAAGTAGGTAAATAATGATCAACCTTGCAGCCTTTAGAGCTCCAATCCAGTTTTATAGGATTCCAATAGCAACACCTGCTGATCGTTAGAGTTAAATTGTAATTAACTGTTATATTTGAACTTGAGTCATTAGTCTGTAAATAATAAACTGCATTTTATAGTCGAGGTGGCAAAAGTAACATCATGAAATGGTTAATTAGTTCAACCTACTTTTGGTTTCTCAGGAAGTATTCCAATGTAGCACCAAAAATTAATTTTTTCATAAATCCCGCTCGGACGAAAATCGAATTTTTTTTCTTTGTTAGCTTCAACAAAAGTTGCATTCTCAAAGTCTGACGCGTGGGGTCTTCTACCAGGTATGATGACAACCTGGAATGTTGCATTTGGGATATCAGCCCAAATTTTGTTGTTTGTGGATAGCAGAACTTTTGAATAGCAACTAAAATAGTAGAAGAAAAGTGAATGCCATACGTTAATGTTGCCTTCAGGCAGAATTTTGAAAACCAAATTGCTTCCGCTAAAGACATCAACTCTATGAACTGATACATTATAATCCAAGATCCTATATGTCCATTGCGAAGAATTTCCTGGAGCTGCTGCACTATATTGAACAGTTGTCGCGTTCCTTTCGATATCAACGCCCATATAAATGTTGACATCTCGAGCTAGTTCATTTATGTTTTTGTTGGCGTAATCAGAAAACAGGTTCACATCTGTTATGGCAGTGACGATCTTTTTGGATTTATTGTGCCACCAGAAGGGGTTGTCATCACTCTTGAAATTCGTCAACTTGAAAAATTAGAATCCATTATAATCATATCAGTTCAGTATTGAGGTTTTCTTTTGACATTAAAGTGATGCATTAATTTATTATTCTTGGCAATTTGAGAGGATCTTTTTCTAGAGAACTAACCACATAATTGATCTGATCGTTCATTTCTCCCAAGTCCATTTCAATTTTAACACCCTCAACTTGTATGGGATTCGAGGAAAGCTCCGAAGCAGGTCTTTTGTTAATGTTGACTGCAAAATTCTCCGCGGACATTGCGACATCTTGTTCTATAGGTGTTAGGGTCGCTGCAACGCTTTGACCACTCAGTTCCAATGTTTTAAGAGCATTTGATATTGTTGTTCCAATCTACATACAAAAAAAATTCAATTGAACATAACTTCTACATGACAATCCTCATTAGATTATTTCGTGAGAGGTTATTTCCACAAGATGAAAAAATTAGTACGTCTATATTTTGAGCTCCGCTATCCAAAGAATCGTAACTCCCATATTCCTCAGGAAGTACTGTATCAGTGACATTAGGATTTGGACTTGAAGTCTCGTTCAGTTGAACTTGAGGAGGTGCAATGGTCTTCCTGAAACTCGACCCACTCACTTTGACCAAACGGGCATTAACTTCCTCGAGAAGCTTGGTCCTCGATTTCTGAATCATGGTTTTCTCCTTCTCTGCCTCAACCATCCTTTCAGCCGTATATTTGGCCAAATGGCTCAACGCCCTCTGCGACTCCAGATCACTGGTTTCTTCTCTACCAGGCGTTAGTTTGTCTAATAAAGTCGCCATTTGCATGTACTCGTACTCCCCTTGCAAAGGCATCTTCATCAATTCGGTCATAATTTGTTTCTTGACTTTGTTCTTGAAGTGCGTTGCTGATGAATCGTTTGAAGGAAAAGTCTTCATTTCGTCGACAACCGTATTGATAAGTTGTATGGCTCCGTTGAAATTATTTTGTTTGATCAAAGCCCTTAAAGATTTACTAGTTCCGCTAATCCCACGCAAAATTTGTTTGACCGCATTCATTTTACTTGGTATATCAGTGGCATTCCCAGTAAGACTTGTGATTTCAACTGAAAAATTGTGTACTTCGGAGTAGCCGGTAAAATCTAGAATCTTGACGAAAACTTCCTTTCCTCTACTCGAGAGGCGGAACTTCACGTTTGGAATGATGCTAGTGCCAACTTGCAAGCCCAACCCTTCAATGAACTTGTCTTTCTGGTAAACCAAATAGCTGACCCCTTTGCGGAAGCCTTGGCAAGTGGCAGTAAAGACAGTAATCATACTGATGCCCGAAGTAGGACTCAACGAACACTTCCCTTTTTCTTTTCCTTCAGATAAGTTATCCATAGTTATTTGGTACGTAGCTTCGCCTATCTTCTCTGGAATGGACACCTTGAAGGTGTACGTTTCTCCGGGTTTGAAGTCCCTCTCGACTTCATTAGCTTCCAATAAGAATTTGCCAGTTTTAATCGAAAAATCCCGACTTTTCCCGCTCGAATCGGTCACTGACCATTTGAATTCTTTATCGCGGCAGCGCTTGCTGTAGCACTTTGCGTAAAATGCGATCGGGAGTTTGTTGTTGGAGAGGGTGTTGCCGAGACGTACACAATTTTTCTTGCATCTAGAAAATGATGGGATTGTCAACCCGCGAATAAATTCACTTGCAGCTTCAAAAATCTACTCCCACTGTCCCAAAATTAGGTATATGTTATTGTAGAAAAATAGCATTGGTACCATAGTTTGAGATACAGTATTAGCAATCTAAATAATATAATTAATCAATGATTAATATAAAGTTATAGGTAAGAGCGAGGAAGAATGTTAGTTAATTACAATATCACAAAGTTTATCGTCTTTTTTCGGACTTCAATTATTTGTTTTGCCGTTTTAGTTTTACCGTGGATCGTTTCAATAGTCAGTTCGATATTGAAAATAGTATTATCCTTAACGTAGGCTGTGGGAATCATTTCTATTGATTCTGGAAAAAAATCAGTTTAATCAGGTATTTTTACAAAAAAAATATTTTGTTATATTAATTCCCATTCTACATGATATATTTACTTGTGCCAATGATCGTATGTTTTCCACAGAAGGCATTAGGAGGTTGGGCCGAACATTTCCAAGTGAATTTTAAAGGAATTTTTGTGACTTCTGCAAATGAGGCGTCTACGTCTCTGGAGTAACGTCCGAACAAAGTGATTGCTTTGTTGTCTCTGACAAAAATTTTAAGTCCTCCTCTAATGATGGCTAGAGGATCGGAGTACTTATAAAAGATGAAACACTAAAAGTGGAAATGACTCAGAGATTTGTGCTATTATGATTAATTTCAATCGGAATTGAATGGATTACCTTTACTAATTTCTGGGTCACTTCCGCGTCAATGGCAGTTTCTGTAACTTTCAGTTCTAAGACGAAGCGCCCTTCTTTCATCGTGTGACTCATCAAATAAAAATAGGATTCTTTGCTCGATTTTAAGGTGCGACCGTTGTCCATGAGGGCCCATCGATATTTTATGGTAGATTGGGCGCAACCTCTTGTCACGTCCGCCTGTATTTTGTACGTTTTGTAAATCTTCCACATGTAATTCTCATCGTTATTTTTGGTAGGGTTGCTAGAAATGTATTTGGATAGTACTCTTATTCCTTATAATTTCAATTAACTCACCATCCGTCCAGGTGGACTTTTGGCGTGCAAGACTGCAAGGTTAATCGAGATGAATACAATAGAAATATGGAAATGGTGTAAACGATGTTCATGTCAGCTTTGAACGTCATGAATGTCGTTTCAAGACGTACTGATGGCTAATCGCATAGTAGGTGGTATTGTTGCATCGAAGCAATTGAATGATTGTTTTTAATCATCAGAGAAAAAATACACTGTTGAGATTGAAGAATTAATATCGAATTACTTCTCTAAATTATGAGACCTGACGTGTTTTTAAAACTCTTGAGGGTACAGCGGTCAAGATCACAATCATGAACATTCACCTTGATTTCTTTCGTTGAGACCTCTTGATCTCGATTTAGTGAAACCTATGCGAGCATTAAATTTTAATAGTGCTGCTCCCCTGATACTTTTTTAGGATATACATTTTGTATAGCTATATTGAAAACTTGATCTCTTCTAAGTGAACATTCAGCAAATGTTTGCTTCTCATCCAATAGATCCATAATGCTAACGATACGACATTGGATGTTTTGTAGATGTTGCCCAAATTGTATTGTATTGTATTGTAATCTTTTTCCCCAAAGAAATAGGCAACGTGCCCTCAGTACCCAACATCTCCTGCTGGGTACTGCCGATGCCGGTGTATCACATGCTTACTTATGCAAGACGAAGAAAATTTTTCACTGGATTTCTATGCGTGACTTACTTTGGAAACTGGGGAATTTCGCATGAATATGGAAAGTTCAATAAATTTCCAGGCGCCTCCGACTTGCGAATGCTTTATTTAGCAACTGGACTTGCAAACGCTGAACTTTACCGGTTTGGTCGCATTGCACGTCAGGCTTCACCTAGAAGGCTCAACGATTGTAAGGAATAATCCTTGTAATAGTTAAAGTTGTGTTAACCGTTTAATAGCAAAATTAATTGCTGTGCTAAGTTTTTAGCGACAAATTCCTGTTTCCCATGTCAATGAATGAATAAATACTTCCTTTCTAATCGAAATCCTATTACATATCAGATAGAGGAAATAGATAAAACAAAATCGAATGAAAGTGGTCAGCGATTCTTTGAACGAACGCCCTTGGCATTTCACACCATTACCATCAGTTTTTGATTAATTAACCCTTGCAATGACTAGGCTAATTTATGAACTGAGCGAAATGGTAAGCGATGAATTTCCAAACAATAGATACCTTACCATAGGTGGTCGTAAAATATTACTGCAACCATCATTCTCAGCGTAAACTAACTCATCCATGATGCAAGATGAACGTGGATCCTTAAATTTAGTTTAAATGATTTCCAAGGTTTATGCATTCTCCCATGGTTCCGATCAAATTGCTAATCATAATCCCACTGACCTAGAAGCCGCATGAACTCGCACTCAAGGGTACTGCTTGGGGCACCAGCGCAATCTTCACTTTCCGGGTCCCAGTTCGCAACTCTCTCAATGGAACTCTCATTTTCCGGACAACCGTAACTTTCCTCCTCGCACGGTACTATCTAATGTTCATATGGTTCAGTAGACGGTTCATATCCCCAACCGTTCGCGAAAATGTGAGTACGCATTGTCCTCTCTTGTAGTCAGCCACCACTCGATCCGCCAGTGTCAAGAGCAAGATTTCATGATTGGAAGGTCAGTGGTGCTGGAGTTGCTCGGACCTGTTGGGAGTACCGCGAATACAAAATATAAAAAGAAGTCTGTCAGTACCACTAACGGTCCGGGTCGCTTCGGATGGAAGAAATGATCGGACTAGGACTAGAGCATGGCTCGATGATTTTGCCCGTTTGCGGTCTTAGAAAATAATAGCGAGGCGACAATTGCCGCGGGATCATGGTGTGAATCAGTCCGAGTGCATTCAATTTTCTTCGGCTTTCGGTGTTGAGATGGAGGTTTTCCGTTTTGGTACGGCGGTTGCACTGTGCGCTCTAATTTTTCTGGTCGTAATCGGCGGTAAGTCCACTCCTTGTATTTTCGAAACATTGCCAATGGCCATTGGAAATTCCTGGCGCAATTTCAATAATTCTTTATGTTGTCAAAATCAAATTGGTCAAATTCATAACAGTGAGAATACAGTACGAATTAAAATCGTCATACACAATCAAATGATCTGACTAAACTTTACACAATCAAATTATAAAGTCTGAACATTACACAATCGAATCATCAAAGTCTGAACATCAAATCATCAAAATCTAAACAAAAAAATCTGAACATTACGAGAACGAGTTCAACTGAGCTAGTCATGTTGAAAAAATTAGCCAAAATGGAAAAACTTTTTAGAATAAAATCTCAAATTATTGTAGATTCTGAAGGTGGAATTTGGAATATGTTCGACATCAGGTACTGGAGATGCGTCATGAGAAAATCCACAAAGTGCCCCGATCCTGACATAAAATTCTACTTGTACTCCCCGTAAGTGCTTGAGTACCACTCATCGTAATTTTCTTTCATTATCCCAATTATTTCTTCGAAATGGTTCATGGTTACATAGAAATTGTTCCTCGTAGCCGATAGGTTTACTAGTCTTTCAATTACGACAAGACCGTTATAATTAATGTAGATAAAAGCAAGGACGTTCAAGC